>PVJH01018030.1:0-46264 GCA_004026705.1 Nesogale talazaci | reverse complement strand
TGTGGAAATGGGTACTTCTCGGCTAGTTGGCTGTTTATCTTCAGATTTTGAGACCCCAGACTGTATATCTTTTGATAAATGGGTGCCATCTGTTTTCTTCACCACATTTACTTATGCACCTATTTGACTTCAATGATCATATTGGGCCGGTGAGCATCATGACCAGATTCATAGAACAAAGTGTTCTTGCATTGAGGGAGTAACTGGGTGGGGGTCCAAAGTCCAGCTGGTCCAGCCTTAGTACTAACCCTATAACTGTATGTTCCTGAATTTATTCCCACTTTTTCATAGATAGTTATTTTTGCATACATAGATGCCTGTGTTTACACCTCTACAGGTGCTCTTTGCCTTCTCGTTCCTTCCTCTATTTCCTTCTGCTTCCTCTTGTCCCTCTTTTGTGGTCAGTCTTCATTTGAGTTTCATAACTTCCTCTCTGTTACATTACACTTACTTTGGCCCTAGTAGGCCTCCCCACAATCCTTCCCACCGATTGCAGACCACTGGTCGTTCCCCACATCCCTGAGTCTGTCCATGCTTCCCTCCCCCCACGACTGTTAGGAACCCTCGGTCCAGTTGTTCTCTCCTCCGGACTGTCCAGCCAGGTGTGCTCCCTTCTTGATTTGGTACATTTTGGGGACTCAGACCGTCTTGCTTCCCTGCTGTGTGACCTCTGAAATGTCCTTTGTCACTGTCTGCAGGGAGACAGTGTGACAAGTTCTGTTGCTGTTTGCCCAGTTCCCCCTGTGACTTAGGTCCCCGCAGGAGTGTAGTCTTCTGAGCATGGTGGGCAGGAATTGGGGCAGCATGGGGACCGGACCGCCTCTCCTTCTCTTCCCCCATTTCCACCTGTCTCCATGGAACACATCTTTACTTATGTTGTCATCATCTTTTCCAAAACATTTTTTTTCTAGTTAGTCTCTTGCATCAGTTCCTAATTTTTCCTCCTTCCTCCCCCACTTTCTATCCCTTCTTCCACCGTGCCCTGTTGATTATATATATATGCATAATTTCATGTTTTACACTGACTGCTGTCTCATTTCACTCACTTTTTTGCTGCCTGTCCGCCAGGAATGGGGCCATATATCAATCATTGTGATTGGTTTCCCTTACTCTCCCCCACACTCCTACCCCTAATATCACTGCTCCCTATATTAGTCCTGAGGGGTTTATCGGTTCTGGATTTCCCATGTTTTCAGCACTTATTTGTACCACTATATGTGTTCTGGCCTATCCAGATTAGGCCAGATAAGACAGAATTGGGGTCATTATGGGGGGGCGGGGCCATTAAAGAACTCGAGAAAGTTTGTGCATTTGATCAGGGTTATACTGTACCCTGACTGGTTCATCTCTTCTGACAGGGGGATGTTCATTTGACTACTGATTCCTCATTCCTATTGGTATGCTTTTTGTTTATTTTGTTTTGTGTCTTTAATGCTTGATACCTGATCCCATCAATGACTAATGATCACACAGGCTGGTGTGCTTCTTCCATGATGACTGTTTCTTCTCAACTAGATGGCCAGTTATATATTTGCAAGACTTTAAGACCCCAGGCACTAGATAGATGAGCACCGTCAACTTGCTTCATCACATTTGTTTATGTACCCATTTTGTCCTCAGGGAAGGTGGACATCACAGAGTGTCCTATTAGTAGAACAAATCGTTCTTGCGTTAAAGGAGTACTTGAGTGGAGGCTCAATGTCCATCTGCTACCATAATACTTTAAAAATAAACATATGTGATGATCTCTATTCCCCTGTCATTGTATATAAATGTATTTACATACATATATATGCCTGTATTTAGAACTTTATAACTTTCCTACGCTTCCTAGTTCTTTCCTCTATTTCCTTTCATTTTCTTCCTGTACCATTATCATGTTTGGCCTTCATTTGGGTTTGAGTACATTCCTCTGGGCTACATTTTACTTGATTGAGTACCAACCAACACATCTCTGCCCGGCTTTTCATTTTAAATCACTTATGCCTTCCTTGTCCCTGGGTTTGTTGGCACTTTTCCCCTTTCCTCCCATCCCTCTCTCCCAGACTCCCCCTAGAACTATTGGCCCCATGGTTCTCTCCCCCCAGAGTGTTGATCCTGCCTATCTTGTCCAGATAGACATGTATAGACAATAATATGGACACAGACATAGGAGAACAAAACAGAAAAAAGAAGCCAAAAAATAAATCAACAACAGCTAATTCAAAAAAAAAAAAAAAAGCAAAAGGAAGAGAAAAAGAAAAACCAACAGCAAAAACTGAAAAGCCACCCCCGCCCCCAGCCTCAGCAGCTCCGGGTCTGTCCGTCAGCCTTTATGAGCGTTTTCTGAGGCCCCACGCCCGTGTCCCACAGTCCACCTTTGGCAATCCTGAGGACTCCGTTGCTTTGCTTCCCTTGCTGCTTCGCTGTTCTTCCTGAGTGTTTACCCTGGTGCAGTGGGGTCGAGTCAGGCACATCTCCACACCGAGTGCCCAGTGCTGTCCCCCTTAGGGCTACGTGTCAGTGAGAGACATGTCATCCTGTCTCATGATGGGTTCGCCCCTGTAATCCCCTCGGTGTCTTGGCTGCTCTGAGTCGGAACATTGTCCTCAGGACTTGTGGGATGGGGTGTGTTACACTCTCTCCTTCCCTCTTCGTTTGCTCCTGATCAGGTGTGCTCCACTTCCTGAGCTGCAGCTTCAGTGTTGTCCTATGAAGTGCATTCCTCTGGGGTGGGGAATGGGCGATGCTCAAGTGGTTGGAATTGGGGGCCAGCCCTGCTGACCTCTCTATTAGCTCCCTGGTTCAGCCAGTATGTTGCATTCATGTCTTGGCATTCTGGGTTGAAATCTGGTCCCTCTCTGGGGTGATATAAACAACACCCTCCCCTTGGATTGGTTAGTGCCCTGTTCTAATCAGTTATCTAGGCAGATTCAGGAATGCCACACTTTTTAGTTGAAATGACTATGGACTATTTGTATTAATTAAATTCACTTTGTCACCTTCCGAAGAAGCCTTGGTTTGGTGTGTTGGGTTAGAAAAGTCTAACCATTATAAATCGATTATCTTTTGTTCATCCAGGTAGACTAGAGAAACAAAATCAGATACATGCATATGGATAAAAGGGAAAGCTTTATAACAAGAGGAACAGAACATTGAGAAAGCATCCCACCCCAGTCCAGTCCAAGGTCATAAGTCTGATATTAGTCCATATGTCCAATCCCAGTCTATAAAGTCTCCTTCCGACTCACAAAGCACGTGCAATGACACCAAGACAATCACAGGCCAGTGGGTGCAGAGTCTTGTGCATCCAGCGGCATCCCAGTGCTGGCAGGGGTCTCTCCATAGCTCCTCGTTTCCAGGACTCAGGATCCATCAGCAATATCCAGTGGCAGTAGAAGCATCTCAGTACTGGCAGCGGTCTTTCTGTGACTTCCCAAGCTTCTCAGCACTGGCAGGAGTCTCCACGTGGCTTCTTTGGCCCCAGAGGTCTGGTTCCCTCAGGGTAAGCCCATGAGCTTCTCCTCTGGCTCCTCCAGTCTCCAGGACTCAGGTTCTAGATCATGCTGCCATGTTATCTTGTTGGTAGGCTATCTCCAAGAGACTGAGTTTTGTGTCTTGTCGGTTGCAATGTCTGCCAAGGACTCAGTTGTAAGTCTCTCACCTCCACAGGGAAAATACTGTGAGATATCCCAAAATTCTCAGGAGAAAACCATGCCCACACAGAGGCCACATTGGCTATCTCCAGATTGACCGGCTAGACTCCACCCCTACATTCCCAGTGCTGAAACTGACACAGATCAGTGACCGCCACATCTGAAGAAGCAAATTTATATTCCATGTTTCTGTTTTGTTTTTTCACATTAGGCCAAGGCTAGCAGTTCTAAATAGCTAGCGATTCCCCAGGAGAAAGAGGCGGGTGGCCTTCTAGTCTTGGAAAGACTTTGTGTCTCAGAGAGGGTCAGTATGAGTGGGAATTGGCTCCACTCCACAGGAGTGAGAAGTATGTGATCATGACTGGTGGGTCTCTACTGCTAACCATTCCAGTAGCAGTGCACTAGGTCTTCTTTGGTAACAGGTTAGGGTTTGAATGGATAAAGTTTGACTAAATACTATTCTGTACTTTGTAATTCACAAAGTACTTCTTAATAAATTTTTTCAATCTCACAAGCAAGTAAATGTGGGATGAAGACAGAGCTTTTCCACAATTGCTTACTCCAAAATATTAAGCAAGCAATTTACCAACATTTAGTGTTCTAGTTAAATTAGCTATTCTCACTGAGGCTCCCAATTTTATGAGATCTTCGTCTGACTCGTGATGAGGTGGACTAAGATAGCTAATCTCCCTGATGCTCCCAGTTATCTGAGGGCTTTGCATGACTAAAGTTAGGATAGTGATCTGCTTCCCTTGAGGTCCATGGGTGGGATTCAAGAGTCATTGTCAATGACCCCTAACGATATAGACCTTTTCACCTACTCTCGGGGGTCTGAAGTCTTTCCTTATCACACTCTCTCATCTTAGTCATGAGGCATCCCTAAAACATTTTCATCTTATAGTCCTTAAGACAGCCCCCGCTTGTGGCATGTCCTGACCAGTGACTATGGAACTTATGTGTGCCCTGTTATGTTACTTAAATGGGGAAAATTAACGTTGCTCTCCCTCTTCCTCTCCACGGACCACCATACGGGGCAGAGGTGAGCATGTTACCCTGATGTTATGTATGTCTGACTCTTATTGTTTCTTTCTCTCTCTGTCATGATATCTATATCGTTATTATAATAAATAATAATTATCACTGCACAACTGCCTGTTGAACCCTTGCTGTGAGTATATCAGAGGCTGGCCCCCTCTGATAAGTAAATAAAGGAAATGTGAGGTCTACTTTACTGATGAGGAAATTAGAGACTAGACCTTTGTCTGTATTCCAGATCTCATGACTAGTGTGAAAGATTCTGAACTAAAAACCACAAACCTTACAATACTTCCCTTCAAAACATGAATACTTCAGATCACACTTTTTCTGAAACAAAATGCAAAATTTTATTTCCCTTAAGCTTTTTTTTTTTGGGGGGGGGAACTGTCAGTTTCTTGGGAGGAAAAAAAAGAGGTGTTTTCAGAGGACAACACTCATTTTCTGTCAACCCAGTCATTTTAGGATGTAATTAACTTGTACATCGGAGGAAATCTCCTTTAATTCACAGTTCACTGAAATCGTAAATTACCTATTACACTATTTTAATTGACCACACTGAAGGGCAGAACAATCAAAATATAACTATAGGATTTAACATTTACATGTACAATTATTACTGTTGAGATTATCTGCTTAAGGCGACCATTCTTAAAGCCAGCCTATGCTCTAAGTCATGGTGTCATCTGCAGATGTTTGCTCCAACTGTGCTGGTAGACCCCAAACAAGAATGACTTCCTTTTTTGTGGATTTCCACACATTCCTGAGTAGACCTAGCAGTGCAATGGGTCAGCAGCTAGGCGGCGAACTGCAAGGGTGTCATTTCAAGGTCACCGTCAGTCCTGAAGAGAAAAGGCCTGGCAATTGAATCACTCTGCTCCTTTAAAAACTCAAGTCCAGGAAATTCGAAGGAGAGAGTTCTCTGCTCTCCTTTAAGGTAACTCTGAATTGAAATCAAGCGGACACAGAACAACAGTCCTCAGAGTGGGGGTGGGGACTCAGGACCAGGTGCTTTCATGTGGCAATACTATTGTAGGCTTCAGGGGGCTGTAAAGAAGCTCCGGCAGTGCAGGGTTCCATGTGGGCTGCTAACTGCAAGGTCAGCAGTTAAATACCACCAGCCTCCCAGGATGGCGCTTTCTCCCCCCGTCCACAGTTAGAGTCTTGGCATGACCCTGCTTGATGCTCACCCTCATGACGAGGTTGTTGGAGATAATGGATGGTACAGCAGCAAAGTGTGGTGAAAAACTTAAGTGGGGACTGGCTATCCCAGTGAATAGTGTCTGGGATCTTCAGGACCTGTCTTCACAAAAACAGCCATTGAAGTGAGCCGTCAACCAAGTCCACAGAGAAGAGGAACACCAGTCTGTGTGAACCAAGATTGCAAGTGACAAAATCGAAATTCAAATTAGGGAATGGTCTTCGAGCTTAAATTGTGAGCATCTGGTGCTCAGTGAGGATGGTAGTAGAAGTCCAAAACTCTTCTGCAGCGTCCCCACAAGTTGATTTTCCTTTTGACCCATTTAAAGTTTGTTCTCGTTTTTAGTATTTTCTATTTTTCAGTTGAGCTTTTCCTTTGCTTTCCTTTGCTATTGTTGTCAGTGTGCCATTATGTTTTGCTTTTTAAAATATTTTTCTGTATATGAAATCCAGGATAGGTAAATCTTTAGAGATAGTCACTGGAGTCATAGTTCCTTGGGGGTCCAATAGGAAGGGTTGGGGGATACGACGGGGAACCACTAATAATGAATACAAGAAGGAAAACAGGCTAGAATGGATTGTGGTAATGATAGTACAGCTCTTTTTAATATGACTGAACTATTTATATTACTTGTGGATATATAATATATATATATATATATATATATATATATTGCTAATGGAATCTTCGGGGTAGGGGGTAGAGAACAATGACATAAATACGGTTCTCTCCTATCGCATAGGGTCGCCATGAGTTTGAATAATTTCCATGGAAATGACAGTTTGTTTTTTCCTCTTTAAAAATGACACAGCATTGATGTTGTGGAAGATAGAACACGCACATTTTTTTCTTTTAAAATATTTCCAATATAGTTGTAAAGCAATCTTCTTCACTTCATATTCTAGTTCACAATATAATCTTCCGATGTACTAACTTTCCTGATTTTTCTCTTTGGGATTGTTCTGATTTGTAACATTGTTGACAGCAGAGGGACTATTACCAAAACCAAAGACAATTTAGCCACAGCATTTAGAAGATGGTGTTTGGTGCTTTTGACTCTTACCAACCCTATTTACCTGCATGGAGAAAATTTTCTGAAGTTCTACAACCTCTTTAACTGTCTTGTGGCGTCCAACAGCTCATTTCTTGCAAGGAGCAGAGACGGGCCCCCTCTCACACGTGGTCTTTCCCACGCAGATGGGCACTCTGGCAAGAAGGGCCCTGCATAAGCACCTACACACAGACAGACATGCAGGGTCAGTGGATCACTGGGACTGCTGCCACCGTCAGTGTAGGCACTCACTGCCTCACACCCTGCCTCCCAACATGCACCTCCTCGCGTCCCAGAGCATAATAGTGCTCATAATGTGTAATTCCCATCTATCACGGAGTGTAAGTAAGAGGAATAGGGGGCCCTGTGCTTCAGATTTGCCTCTGGCAGGTGTGTGTGTGTGTGTGTGTGTGTGTGTGTGTGTGTTCTGGTCATTGGTTTAGGGGTTACATTTTGGGGTGCTAATGCAGGGCCAGCAGTTCAAGCGCATCCACTGCTCCAATGGAGAAAAGGGAGTCTGCCTCATTCTGTAAAGATGTAGCGTCAGGGACCCGAGTCAGCAGTTCTCTCTGTCCTCTAGCAGCACGCAGTGAAGAGTAAAAGGCACAGCCTTGGAGACCCAGAAGGTGAAGTTCTAATGATGTCCTGTCGGGTCTCTGAATTAGCATCTACCCTGTGTCATTGGGTTTGGTTCTGAGTCTGGGTCTCCTAATTTTTCCCACCCCTTATAATGGAACTGGTGAAGTGAGATATTCCTTGAACTATTTTCGCCAGGACTGGAAAGCATGTTGGTTCTCGCAAGCATTTAAATGTTCTAGAACGCAGGCAGGACTCGATCTTTGGGGGGCAGAACTTGAGCCAGAAAATTGATGCTAAGCGCCTTGAGTCCCAGTTCAAAGACTCTTTCATGAGGCACGCTCCCACTAAATGACACAGGATACAAAATAAGGTTTGTCCTGATGGGAAATAAATACGCTTTACAGCATCTTTTATGGGGTCAGTAATTCAGGATCTTCAAATGGTCAGAGAAAGAATCCTGACTAACAATCCAACGCAGTGCAGGCATTTTGCACCTTTGTTCAAAATCTGGGGCGGATTCTCCGAGGAGCAACACCGACAGTCTCCATGTACTTAGCAACACCCACAGTCTCCCTGTCTTTCCAGCCATCTCCCGGGGGCCCAAGGCGGTCCAGGGGCCCATCCCTTAAGTCCACCGGTCTTTTCCGTCTCCACCTCTTGGCGCTGCCAAGCCGCCTCCACCTCCTCCCAGGAAGCCCAGGTGCCATTTAAGGAAGCCGGGCTCGGCCCCAGCGCATTCTTTCCTAGGCCAGACGCTGACGTCAGGCGGGCCGAGCGTGCGAACGAACCAGGCGGCCGCGCAGCTCGCCCAGCACCCGGCCGGCCGCCGCCCAGGCCGCACGTGACCCCCGCCCCAGCCCCGACGGCCGGCCGAGCCCAGCCGCCAGCCCGCCCGCCCGGCATGGCGCTGCTCGGCGCGCTCGTCCTCGGTCTGCTGGTCGCCTGGCCCTGCCGCCCGGGCTCCGCGCTGCCCCGCGCGCCCGTGGGTGAGTGCGCCGCGCGGGAGCCGGGGCCGCGGGAGGCCGGAGGGAGGCCGGCCGACGCTCCGGAAGCCCGGCCGACGCTCCGCTCACGGCCGCGGCGGGGCGGGCGCCAGGGTCCCCGCCCGCGGGTGCCTGCGTGGGAACTGGCAGGACGCGCTGTCTTTCTTCGGGAAACAGGACGGCGACGCTTGCGCCGTCCTCAGGCTCGAACCGGGTGCGGGTGGGGGCACTTGGCGCGCACCGGAGGCACGTGAGTTTCAGGGGAGCTGTCAATCTGGTGCCTGCCGGAGTTCAAGTTCAAGGCGGGCTTCTGCTCGTTCTCAGCAGCTGGAGCTCCACCACCTCTCCTTGCTTCTGGTGCGGGTTTGCTCTGGAACACACCGGGGCCTTTGCTTCCCGTGACGCTGGTACCGGCTTACTCCTTCCTTGCAGGTCACAGTGCCCGCTGAGCTCTGGTGGCGGAGAGGATACGGGCTGGACTGCTAACTAAAAGGGCAGCGGTTTGACACCATCCCTGCTCTGCAGGAGAAGGAAAGGGCTTTCTATTCCTGTAAAGAATGACTGTCTAGAAAACGCTCAGAGGCAGTTCAGGTTCACTGTGAGGGGCGTGGGGCGAGGGGTGTGAATCTGGGCTTGGGTTTGGAGGACGCAACAGGATAGCTCAACTTGTTAGGAATAATAATAATTAAGAAACAAAAACAAAAAAAACAAGTCAGCTCTACTCAATACCTACTGAACCCGAAATTCGGGGAGTGGGTCCCAGCAATGTGTTTAACAAAACATCCCGGTGATTTGGACAGGCAGCCAGTGTTTGAGAACCACTGGCTGGGGGTGAATAAATGTTTGAAGAGGAATTGTCCCAACGTCCTGCGCCTCTCCAATCTCAGAAACCCACTGAGGCCGCTGTTCGCTGTCCTACAGGTGGCTATGGATAGGCATAATCAGGCACGTACCGCAGCTTAGTGCCCACTAACTGCATGTATGCTGCGCTCCCTAAGGCTGGACAAGAGTTGGATATCCGATCAGAGAATGAGGCCTAGAGAATGTAACAATGTCCTACGTGCAGGACTGTGTCTCAAACCTTCTTGCATATTAAATATGTGGTCAGAAATATAAACCACAAAACATATGTAACTTAACACTACATATATCTTGATATTCATAATACTGACTTACGCATGTACTGCACTCTACTTTCAGAATCATTTACCCTGTAACAGTATCTGCATTGCCTCCTAGGCAGCAGTATCCAGGCTCGTGTATTTCTCCTATCAGGGTGTTCTAAGTCGTCTCTTTATTAAGTAAACCATTTCTGTGAAGTACCTCAAGACTCCAAGATGCAGCAAAATCCATGTTGTGATAGTTAGTAGCAGCAAAAGGTAGAAAAGGGTGGTCAATGTAGAAGTGTAACAAGCTTACCAAAAGCAAACTCACTGTCCTTGAGTGGATTCTGACTCATAGAGACTCATATAACATGAACAAAACCCAGACTCGCTGCCATCGAGTTGATGCCGATGCATTGTGGACCCATAGTACACGGGGGTTCTAAGAGTGTAACTCTTTATGTGAGTTAGGAGTGGAAAGCCCGTCTTTCTCCCGATGGCTTCAAACTGCTGACCTCGCAGTTAGCAACGCCGTGGATAGCTGGTACTACACCACTGGGGCTCCCAGCACAGCACCCTCCAAGCTCCTTCAATAATAAAACCCCCCTAAGCCATGCTCATTGCCATCGAGTCGACCCCATCTCAGAGCAACCTTTTCGGACCGAGGACAAGTGCCCTTGGAGAGTTTGAGACTGGGGTAAAAAGCCACGTCTTTCTTTCTTGGAGCAGCTGCTGGTTTCAAACTGCCAACCTTCTGGTGCGCAGCCCAGCACAGTCTAGTCATGTGTGCTCAATGTCTGAACTAGATTGCGTCCGATTTCCTAGAATGTGTGGTCGCGCTGTGGGTTTAGCGTTGCTCTGCTTGCTAACCACCAGGTTGGCATTTCAAATCCACCAGATGCTCTGGGAGAAAGATTTTGCTGGTTGCTTTCAGGAAGCTGTACAGTCTTGGTAAATAGATCCAGGTCTAGATATGGGTAGAGGTATAGCTACAGATATTATAGAGTCACTATGCGGCAGGATTGAGCAAAGGCAGTGAGTTTGCTTCTTGGGCTCATGGGTGTGAAGTCATACCTGATTGCACTCTTTTGACACTAACAAAGAATTAGAGAAGTAGAGATGTTTTGTTTTTGGACTGTCTCTGAGACTCAGCAGGGTAGCATTTAGTGCTGAATTCTGTCTTTTACACACACACACACACACACACACAGGATTGTGCTGTGGGGCCATTTCTCCTCTTTGTCTGAGAAGCAGTCTCTGAACTCAGCTCTCAGGCAGTGGAAAGCAAGAAACTGTGAATCTGCTCTCCTACTCCTTATCAACTGTCAGTCATAGCAAGACATTGCCCCAGATATTCACTACATGCTGCTTTTGACTTTTGCTGAGCTTTTATTTCTCTCATTCTATGAGGGGGTATCCAAAAATTAATAGAAAAATAGCATTGCCATTTAGTTACACTTTTCCACAAACTTCCTTGTATGGCTACTTAGGATTTTCAGATTCGCTTTCCTCAGGTTGCATAACACCAACAAATGACACTGTCTGAGTTACACACAGAGAGTGCCTCCCCCTTCCAGGGAGCACTAAGATTTTGAGAAAGGAGATGAGGGCTGCACCTGGTGACCAGGATACTGCTTTTCTAGGCTGCTATTTAAATACATCCTTTAGTGAATCTACATAATTAACTTCTGATTTATCTGTCTGGCAATCCAATGTGGTAGGAGGAACACAAGACTGGAAGTCTGGAGAGACTGGTTCTCATCCAGCTTTCATTAATTGAGTCATCTTCCCATCATTGAGGGAATCCTGAAAGCCTGTCTGTGTCTCGTGGTAGCATTTGTTTCTGGTTGGGCTACTCACTGCAAGGTCAGCTGTTTAGAACCAGCAGCCACTCCTTGGAGAAAACAAGAGGCTCTCTAGTTCTGAATAGATTCTGTCTCAGAAACTCACAGGGGCCTATTCTGCCTCATAGAGTCCCTACGAATCAAAATAGACTTGATGGCAGTTGATTTCCTTTTGCTTTTTACTATATTTTAGGTGTGGGGCTCATAAAAGCAATATTTTTACATCAGAGGGGCATACCTTTAATGCATTCTAATTTTGAGTGTATAAAAATTGATTATGGTTATAGTCTAAAGTGACCAGATTTTAAGTGGGACACCATTGACCAGGGGGAGAAGGGGGTTCTTGATTAAAAATTAGGTCTATATGGAGCAACGAAATTGTCATAGAACACAAAAATAATATTCTATTATGTTTATTTTAATTTTAAAACACCGCAAGATGTTAAATTGCTAAAAAGCGGAACATCTGGTCACTTTGTATACAGTGTCTTTTCCTTTCTTTATCCCAGTGTCTCCCATGAAGGTATTAGGTGCCCTCAAGTCAGTTCTCAGCAGGGGACCCCGTGAGCTGAGAGCAGTTAGGGGCTGCTCTGTGGGATTTTTGTGCGTATGACCTGAGGCATTTTCTTCTATAGCATTGCTGGATGGGTTTGAACCACTCATGCCTAGCTTAGTCGTCTTTCACAAACCTTTTTTTATCCTTTGGGGACCTTGATTTACTACATAGGTATTTCAATATCTCTGCCACGTTGAGGGCAGTTCGAATGAAGGACATCCAAATATGAATGGAGGACTCACAGAGGCAGCTGCCTGTGCACTCTGGGTAGGAGTCCTGTGAGGTCAAAGTTCCTGACTCATATGCTGGCTCTACG
This sequence comes from Nesogale talazaci, assembly GCA_004026705.1. NCBI lineage: Eukaryota > Metazoa > Chordata > Mammalia > Afrosoricida > Tenrecidae > Nesogale > Nesogale talazaci. The sequence goes on along the minus strand of PVJH01018030.1, from coordinate 33,961 downwards.
GCTTACGAAATATGGAATTTGACCATAATTTCTCTGTGGTTCCATGCTCTCTCTGTTAAATGGAAATAATACTTGTAAAGACAAACAACCAATAATTAGTATGCATAGTTTGTACTCAGTAAATGGTTGCTATTACTTATGAGGAATGGATATCAATCCCAAATGTCAAGATCTGGGCATACAAGAGAACAATAATAATAAAACAAACAGGAGCTTAATAAACACCAGGCACTTCCTAAATTCTTTCACTTAACTAAGTCACTTAATCCTTTTACAGTAAGCACTTATGTGAGCAGTAAAAGGAGCAGGAGCAGTGTTATTTCCATTTTTCAGATGAAGGCACAGAGACTAAACATACACGGCTTGTCAATGCTAGAGTTTGAGACAGTTCAACTTTAACATTCTCCTTCTCAAGCATCTTGCTATGCTTTCTCTGGTGTGCAGTTTATTACACCATAACTTTGTTCAAAGAATGAAAAATACATTTTATATAAAAATGAGAGCCACTATATGCTAGGATGTCAAGGAAGACCAAGCTCACCAAGCTGTTCCACATCTCCTCTTTGCAGGTCTTAAGTATATGTGAATGGAAAATAATGGTTAAGATTTTCTCTGCATTTCAGAATAAAATGAATCAAATTACTCTTGGAAGACATTAAAATGATACCTAAGCACCTAGTAATTGCCCATATAAACTTTTTTGGGGTGGGTTGGGGGGAGACTTTCTTCTGGACCTTTTGTCCAGATACTTCTTAGCTATGAACCTAAATGTGTTATATAAATGAGAACACCATCGCAAAGAAGCAACTATTAACATATCACTTCCCTTTTTAATTTCTTACCAAATCATCTGCTTTTAACAACTTTGTATTTTCCCTCAAATATTTTTCTCTACATTTTCTCACTTCTGCTGCCAGTATGTGCTACCATCCTTTCCAAAGCGAGTCTGGTGGGGATCCCTCATAGTCAGCGTGCCCTGGAAAAGTGAGAGTGTGGGGAAGTACCAAGAGTAAAACGACTTTAACATATATGTAGGAAGGACCAGCAAACTCACTGGAGATAGATGCAAATTGTATCCAGGTAAATGTGGGAGCCTGTCCACCCAGGGTTCAGAGTGGGACTCTGCTGTTTCTCAACTGTGTGTTCTAGAACAAATTTCCCAATCGACCCCGCATTAGATTCTCAACTAACTAAAAGGAGGATTGTGTTTCCTTTACAGAGAGTAATTTTGGGAATTAAATTACTTGTTATTGAGCCAAGAAATAAGAAGTACAGGTCCTGTTATTAGCAGTAATCATAGAATTTCCTTCCAGGAGAGATGGTTGATCTCTTTAAGTTGAATGTGAAGCAGCCTTGCTAGCAAATGGCTGCTTGGTTTCTGCCTGAAAACTAAATGGACATTTCTCCTTTACCACCTGCCTCCCTGAGTGTGACCAACATTTCAGAGAAGGGTCTGGTAAAAGGCATGCTTCTATTGCATAGATTTCTAGAACCTCTGAAATTATTGTTTGGGGGCTTTAAAACCATCATTAAAGAATGATTCTCTTTTTTACATTGATATTGAGAGGAAAAGTTGGGTCAGGATTTAAAAATGGTGTGTAGTTCCTGGTTCTGCCATGCATTCACTGGGTAAATGTATCCATTTTCCTATAAGGAGAATATAACTTTTCGAAGCATTATATTTTATTAGGAGACTTGTTTCATTGCAATATACTATTGTTCTTTCAGAAGAATGTGTATTTCATGATATCAATTATATGTGCAATGTCATCAGGCTATCACTGAGCTCATCTATTCTGTCACACGTAAATATCATCTTCCTGATTAATTCTTTTCACAGGGAATGATTACATTTAAAATTAGAGCAAGCCAACTTTGAATGACTCAGACTTTCCTCCGTCACGGGGATAAGCCACTGCTCCTGCTGTTGCCAGTGTAAACGCCTGTGCGGGACTTCCAAGAGGGAGATGTACTCCACTTGATGGCTTTTCTCCTCTAACCCACAGGGCGGTTTTGGCACGTGACGGACTTACACTTAGATCCCACTTACCACCTCATTGATGACCACACCAAAGTGTGCGCTTCGTCCAAAGGGGAAAACGCCTCGAACCCTGGCCCTTTTGGAGATGTTTTGTGCGATTCTCCCTATCGACTTATTTTGTCAGCATTCGATTTCATTAAAAATTCAGGACAAGAAGCATCATTCATGATATGGACGGGGTAAGTGGACAGATAAACTGGCACAACTCACTTTTTCTCTACTGTGTTCTGGACGCCATTAGAAGGTGGAAGTTCTACACCAGGTTAATTATGGTTGGGGAATGATTTGGGTTGAAGACCCTAGATAAAATTAATTAGCCTTAGTAGAGATAAGAAAAAATTTAATAGCTCATGTGGTATTATGTAGGACAGATTTCTGAAATATGTCAATGTTTACCAAAGGATGCATTCATAAACTGTGCACATTGGTATCAATGTTTTGAGGTTTTGATTAATGTGCTGATAGGTTTTGGTTAAAAAAAGAAACATAAGGCTGAGCCCCGGTGGCGTAGTGGTTGTGCGCCCAGTGCGCAGTGGGACTGCGGCCCACTGGGACAGAGGTTCAATTCCAGCACTGGGGCTGGGCCGCCTACTCCCTCCACGGGAAAACGGTGATGCCCCCCCCCCCCAAAAAAAAACATAAACAAAAGACAAAAGTAGGAGTTCCTCTGAAGGCAATTTTGTAAAGTGTCATTTTTAGCTGGTGTAATTAATAAATTCCATCCATCTGGCAGCATGCAGAATCCTGTTTCTAGTGTTGTAAGGAATGCAGAGTGCTCACTTTAAAGGAGGCCCTGGGTGAATGAAGTTCCATCGTGTAACTCCTCATATAACCCTTGCAACAATCATGAGCTTTTAACCTACAGAGGAGGCAGTCAAGGATACAGGGACAGAAGATATCTGTATAACTTGTCCAGGGATACATAGCTCAGGAGAGTGGCAAAGCTGGTATTTGAATTGGGATACTTTGATGTCTGTGCTCTTAATTATTATACTTTTCTTTTGACTTCTCATAAGTCTCTAGGAAGACATGGAAGCAGGCTGACATTGCCAGTTTTTCTTGTGTAACACAAGCGGTTGATGTTCTTGGTATGATTCTGTCTGGGTGAGAGGAGCGAGACGAGGAAGAGTGCCATATTAGCTCTTTGATCGGAGGTGTTGTACAACCAAAAACCCATAGAAGCTGTTCGTTCTACCCCATCCTCTGGCCTGACTGCATCAGATCCAACTCGATGGCAGGGAGTTTGGAGTTTGGGTTTTAAGCAAAAAAAAAAAAGCAGTCCTCGGCTGCTTTTTCGTAGAAGTATGTCATGTCATGACAGAGCTTCCTGGATAAGCTTTTAGAGGAACTGACTTTGTTCTCTGTGATTCTGACCCTTTTCAGGGACAGCCCACCTCACGTTCCAGTAAAAGAACTCTCCACAGACATCGTCATAAATGTGATTGCTAATATGACAACCACTGTCCAGAGTCTCTTTCCAAATCTCCCGGTTTTCCCTGCACTGGGGAATCATGACTACTGGCCACAGGTATTTTTGACCTCGACTTCCAGAAGTGTGCAAAAGATTTCCCCTAGTCATAGTGTCCAACTTATGGAGGGCTTATGGAGGGAGAGAGCATTTAGAGTGAATCTTTTGGTATTTTACAAAAAAAATATATGTCAGTGCTGAGTTTTCAGAAGCAAATGACCCGATGTGTGGATTAGTTTCTGCTTTCTTTCCTATCTCCCCTTCTTTACTCCCTCCCTTGCTTTCTCCTCATGACAACGCCAAGTGTGCAGAGTAGAGTAAAACTGAGATAAATAGGGTTTTTAAGGCTGTGAACTTTTGTAACCCAAATGCCAGGCCTTATTTCTGAAGCACCTCTGGGTGACTTTGAACTGCCAAACTTTTGTTTAGAAGCCCATTGCTTTAACCATTTGTGCCGCTCAGGCACATAAAGTGTTTCAGTAAGTGGGGGAATAGTTATTTTGCCTTCTTCATATACTATGTAATCATTCAGGAATGATACAAGGTATGATTTATTTTAATTTCTTTGAGACGATTATGTTTCACTTTGCCCTTACCTACAGTTTATTTTTATGCAGTCAAATATTTTAGTCAATTAAAACTATATATATGCTAGCTTCTATATTATGCATATTATCATATATACTCAAACGTAAGTTGACCCGATATCGACCAAGGCACCTGATTTTACCAAAAAACTACATTAAAAATGTGCTGAAATTCCATCTTATACTCAAGTATATGTTATATCTAAGAGGGTAAAGCTGATACACCTTAGACATTTCATTTTTTTCTTTTTTGAATGTATGACTTTATATTCAAAGATCCTTTATCCTTTATTCAACTGCCACTCTCCTCACCACGGTTTCAAAAATATCAAATGTAAAGTGAAAGTCTCCAAAATGAATTCTTCTAGAGACTGAAATCTGAGATCTGACACTGATGGATGTTAGGAGCAAATCAATTTAAGAAGTATTACATATCTGCACCATGGCTACACAAACATACAGGCAGACACACATCCCCACCCATTACATCACTCGAGGTAGGTATGAGTGTGGGCAGTCCAGGGATTCCTTCATATTGCCGCCCAAGGAGGCTGTCCTGGTCAGGGTCCTTATTTGCGCCTCCTCTGCCCAGACCGGTGTCACGCAGTTTATGGGTGGGTCCCTTCCTATCACCCCTCATTTCCTGGCAGAGGCAATGTCACTGTGAAAAAAGGATTGAGGAACAATGCACACCTGGAGAGAAAGTGGGTGGTGAAAGTCTGGGGTCTAGAATCATCTCTGGAAGTGGCCAGCTGCCCCTAGACAAGTCATCCAAATTCTCTGGTCTTCATATTTTGCATAGGAAAGTCTACAGTGATTTGTGTATGAGTTTAAGTTGCTATGTGAGAATATTAGTATCTTGGTATCTATCCTAAAGGAAACAACGGACCAAGGGTTTGTTATTTTATATTATTGTTAGTTATTGTCACCATTTCTTATTCAGATTGGCCTAAGTCTTTATTTAATTCTCTCCGTCAGGCCCAGTTGATCAATGACAAAAACTATATATGTATTTTGGGTGATTGGTTCTGATGAAAATAAATGACTTATTTATCACTTGACATGTGTGTGTGTGTATATATGTAAATAAATATATATATATACACATTTTTTTCATTGTAGATTTGGCTGTTAGGAAAATCACTCTAAACTAATGGGTCTTTGGTGTTATTTTGGAAAATAATTGATTTCATTAGTGTGGCCAGGAAAATGCCTCTAAGATGCTGATCTCTATTACCAGTATACAGAAGGAAATGAGAGTGGAGAAAAGAATTTCAGTTCTTAAGAATAATTTAAAAAATAATAGAATAAATCACCTTTACCCAATCTTATAAATGACTTATTATTTTTATTCAGTATTTAAATTATCCCTCTGTTCATAGCCTATGTCACTGTAAAGATGGTGCAGTCTCTCCAATCTATTATAATAAAAGTAAAGTGTTTTATATGCATATATATACTTATATATATATATACCTTAAAATGTGTGTGTATATGTGTGTGTGTATATATATATATATATATATATATATTTTAAAAGTCAAAATATGGGGAGGGGGAAAATGAGCTGATACCAAGGTCTCAAGTAGAAAGAATATGCTTTGAAAATGATGGCAACATACGTACAAATGTGCTTGACACAATGGATATTTGGATGGATTTTGATGAGAGCTGTAAGAGCTCCTGATAAAATGATTTATTTTAAAAAGTCAAAATATCATAGAATTTAGGCTGACCCCAAAGAAATCTTCAAATCAAAAACATATTTACTCTCTCACAGAGGGCAATAAGGAGCTATATGACAGCTTAAACATAAATTCTGAAATCATGCCATTTCCCCATTTCTGTGAAATCCTACACAGACCCTACACAGTCAGGCGGAAAGCTGCTTTCATTGCCTCTAGCACACGTCTTAGGCCTCCAGACACCGAAAGCTGGGTTACTCTCTCTTTAGACCAAACACTTGCGTACCGCCAGGTCTGTGTCTTGTCAGAATTATTTTTTCTCTGCTGTCATTCCTTGTCAATCTGGTGTAATTATAATCAGTTACTTTCCTGGAGCACCTCCATGACCACTTGAGAAGAATGGATTCTTCTTACTGCTCCACCTTCCAGACCTGCGTGGTAGCACCCAGCACAGCATATTACTCATCACGCGCTCTCTTTCCCAGCTAAGTTATACATGCTTCGAAACCCAAATCTATCTGATATTCATCCTTGTATCCGTAGAGTCCAATGAATTATTAAATGCTCAAGTTAAGGTTTCAACGCTCGCCCCATCTAGCTTGTAGCATTTAAAGGGTGTTTTCTGTTGTTTTTGGCCAGGATCAACTGCCCATCGTCACCAGCAAAGTGTACAATGCAGTAGCCAGTCTTTGGAAACCATGGCTAACCGAAGAAGCTATCAGTACTTTAAGAAAAGGTAATGGAAAGACTTTCCCATATTTTGCCTCTATATTCATGTTGTTGAGATTCAGTGCTTTTAATGTTTGCTGGCATGTACCAACTTCTGAGCGCTTCTGGACTGAGTTTCTCTGGAGGACAGTTGGTAGAAATAACATCTCAGGACACTTGTTGGGAACATGTTTATCTTGTAGAGAGCGTTCCCTGCTTCTTTCCTAACTGCAGTTAAGTATGTTTCACAGGAAGCAAAAGCTGACCTTTACATTTGAATGCCAATGAAAGCCTATATGCATACCTAGAAAAATGATATGAAAGAGAATGGAAAGTAATTTTATTAAAATCAAGTGTCTGGTAGAGGGATGTTAACTCTGCTTTTAAAATGGAGCTTGGGATAATTGGGATGGTGGGGAGCAAGCAGTGCATGAAGTAATCTGTGTACTGCCTTTCCACGGGTCATGTCTGCAAAGCTTCAATTCAGGAGCTCGAGAACCTTTACTAGGAAACTTAGTTTCCTGGAGGTGCCGACTACTACACTAATGTCTTGAGGAATTTTAAAATTTCAGGAAAATATTAAGTCAATGTCTGGAATTCTTCCCGAGATTCTCTAGAACAGCCTTTCTTATTCTTCGGCTAGTATCCTTATTTTGTTTGCTTGCATTCTGAAATTCATATATTAAATGTATTAGAGACCTACTTCCTTATCATTACTTCCTTATCATTACTTATCATTACTTAATGACAGTAATTAATCTAGGGAACTCCTTACAGCAAGAACAGTGAGGCTTTATCTCACGTAATTTGGGCATATTAGGACAGGATTCTGTTGAACAGTCTTGATCAAAATTCGGAAAATGTAGAACAAAATTACAAAACCTCTTGGACTTTGGAATTTCTGAAGCCATGGAAGTGGATGACCCCTGAAACTATGGCCCTGAGCTAATCATTAAACTTGAAATTAAAAAAATATGCCCTATAGTAACATCGCTCAGAGGCTGGGGAGGCCATATCTGAAGCTCCGTGGCTTCCTTGTTGCCAGGGGTCAGTTTCCCTTCACATTCCTTCCTTCTTGACCTATTCTGAGGCCAAGTGCTACTTCCACGGCTCTCTCACCACTACGTCTGGGTTCAATTCTTCATTGTACTGGTGACATAAATCCCTCAGACCACGAAGGTGCTTTTTCAAGAGGTTACTAGGTTACCACAAGTCAGGCTCAGTAAGAGGCAAGGAGACAGTCCTTAGTCCATAGCCACACCTCTCCTCAGCCAGTAGCAGAGTCTCTCTTTGGCCATTAGCCGTCTCACTAGGCTGTTCCTTGGCATTTGTCTCTGTGGACCAGGAAGCCTGCCTGTCACCCTGCCTCACGGCAACTCTGGCTCAGGGTTCCTTGTTTTAGCCTTGGGTCTTGGCGTGGTTTCTTGGTTCTGCTCCAGGTCATCTCTGTGTCTCAGACTCTGGTGCTTCTGGCCTTGGCCTCTGCCACACTGAGGACTAAGATCTTGAACTTGCCCTTCTTCTGATAGCACTAAGATGTCTCACTTTCTCCAGAATGGCTCTTCCACAGAGGAATGGATTGGAGAGATGGCTCTTCTCTTTCAGCAGGCCATGTCACCAAGGGAAGAAAGAATTTGACTTGTTTCTCACAATCTGCTAAATGGGATGATAGCCACAGGCATCGAGTCCAGAATTATAAGACATTGCATATGGAATTAAGACTCAAAGGACCATATTAATGGACTATAGATCATCCCCTGAAATCTTCTTTAAACCAAATAATGGTTTCATTTAACTAGCAGAGAAGGTCTGTTTTCAGCCTTAGGCTCTTGAAGAACTGCCTAGTTGGCTACCGGCCAACAGATTGGCAACAACTTGGAAGCTTAGACAGGAAACCAGGAAAGCCGGGAGTTTATGTTACTAAGGGAGGAACAACTTGGAAAAGTAGTTCAAGAGTGGCTGCATAATTCCAAGACTGTAATCAATGTCAAATAACTGAATATGTAGAAACTGGTGAATGGGTATATGCGTTGCTGTGTATGTTCTCCAACAACAAAATTAATTCAATTTCAAGAAGAAGCAGGTGGGGGGGGGGAACCCCACAAGATTGCTGTGAATGGGAGAATTTTCTATTTTGGATCTCCCTGAGAAGTACTGAAGTGAAGCTGTCCAGAAATAGAAATAAAAGGGAACATGTATTACACACAAAGGTAGGTCTGCCCTTAAAAGCTGTACCAGTGATTGTTGAATCCTAAATTTAGATGAAACCACCAAGCAGTAGTGTGAAGAACCAAAAGACAGAGATGAGGAGAGAGTCTAGAAGGGACACACTCCAAAGAGCAACAGAGCGAAGTAGCGGTCCAACGAGAGACTCATGAACACTTGTCAAAGATGTAGAAAGGAAATCTGGAGAGCATGTACTGGACAACTAGAAAGAAGACACTTTTAAGGAGTTTAAAAATCCTGCAAAAATGTCACATGAAAATGCAAAGCAAGTTTTTGTAATTAAAAAAAAACAAACAAAGCCCAAACTAGAAGAAACCAAGAGTGAATGGTTAGAGGTAACCGGATTCTAAGAATATTCAGAGAGGGAAAACACAGGCAAAAAAGACCCGACAAATGGCATGCAGGCCCTAAGGAAAAGCTATATATGTTTGGGAGTGATGGATTTAGGACAACTTTGCAGTTGAATATTGGGGCGTACCGATGAATGTTGAAATCCTTAAAGTCAAGTAGTTTGATACACAGAAACCCCTCCTGATGGCCCTATAATTTTGTTGCTGCATAGGACTGGTAAGAACTGTGCAAGTCTTCTTCTAAAGTCTTTATGGGAACTTCTCCAAAGTAACTTCCACCACATTCAGAGCTCTCTCTGCCTTATTACAACCATAATAAGCATCAAAAGCAAACTCACAACTGCAGGCAAGGATAAAAAAAAATTAAATAGCTACTGAGTAGTCATGTTTGAAAGCTGAAACAAGGCCAGGGGAGTAAGCAAGCAGAGAAAGCAGGGCCGAGACCTCAGTGGCCAGCTCCCCAACAGCCCTTTCTGCAGACCCTTGTGGGTTCTGCCACCAGGGCTGGCAAAGGCTGCCTGGACTTAGACTTTTTAAATATCTTCTTCTCCAGGGAGATTGGAGCAGTTGTGGCTTATTTGCCGATTGTTTCCAGTAGTCTCTGGCCACACCCATAGGAAGGGCAGTTCTTTGGACTTCCATTTCACAATTCTTTCCTCTTGTTTTCGTTATTGGCTGCCATTGCGTTGGCCTCCAACTCACAGGAATTACAGATGGAATCAGCTCTGTGGGGTTTCCTGCATGTCATCCTTCCCGTAATCTTCTGTGGAGCTCCTGAAGGGCTTCAAACCATGCACCATCCACGCTCCTTTCTCTCTCAATCCTCCAATAATATAAAAGAAAGCGTTGGCGCATTGCTCCAAACAAACAACTGTCATTTATCAATGTGGTCATAATCTCTTTTAGAAGAAATAATGCCAGACTAATACCAAGGAGTTAGAGCTTAATGATATCCTGACTGTCTAATTCTTTCACAATGCTATTCAGTACTATTTCCCCATGGCCCTCCCCACCCCTGCCCCCCACTCCTTCCTTGAGATATATATTGCCTCATATCCGTGGGTTCTGTGACTTGCTGCAATATCCCACATAAACTCACAAAACCTTGAGGAATCAACAGGACAAACAGACAAAACAAACCGAGGAGTCATTCGCACGTGGTGGGTGCTCTCCAATCAACAATCCGATGATCAAGTGGAGGCATGAGAAATGCCTGACGCCAGAGGCCAACATGTTCAAAAGCTCCAGCAGGTCTTCTAACTCCTTACCAGACTCAGGCAGGAGAAAGAAGTCTGCCTTTGCAGTTGAGGCCATGAGTGTGTGGAATTGTGCAGCAGCACCATTCTGTATCCAAGGTAGATTGTGGCCTGAGTCATCCTCTAAGAAAAACAAACAAAAACTGATTGCTGTTGAGTGGATGCAGACTCATATTGACCGTACTGGATAGGGTAGAACTGCTCCTCCAACACGAGACTAGATCCTCAGGCAAATAAAGTCCAGAATTATAGCACATAAGGAATTATGGCCACGAAGTTCATATTAATTAAATATATAACTCAGTCACTCAATTTCAAATACTGAATTCTTCTTATCTGAATATTACATACAATTGTTTTATCTTAATAAGTAAAAGTGGCACAATGGACCTGACACGTTGTAGGTTGAATACATGCTTTTCAGATCTGATTCTATCCTCATAGCCTCTGAATGTATAAACAATTATGAGAAATAAGTACTATTTTCCTGACTGGATTGTAGATCTTAATACGTTGCTTTTATACTGCCTGTGTCTATTTCTGTGCGCGTTTCAGTAAAATGTGTTTTGAATTTGTTTTTATAGGTGGCTTTTATTCACAAAGAGTTGCCACTAATCCAGGACTTCGGATCATCAGTCTAAACACAAACTTGTACTACAGCCCAAATGCCATGACCATGAACCAGAGTGACCCAGCCAATCAGTTTGAATGGCTAGAAATGACCCTGAACAGCTCTCGGCAATATCAGGAAAAGGTACATCACCTAGACCAGAATCGTTGGAGGATAAAAAAGAAGGCTAAGTAGGCATATTTATTGAATTTGAGGAATAGTGACTTATCATACATTATGACATATAAAATACTTTATGACCTCTCTTGTTTTGTTTTGCTTTTAATGCTTTGAAGACTGGTTGGCATCTCTTAACTATAAAGAAAGACCAATTTTTACATTTCGTGATCAAGGTCATCGTTACATTGTCAACAGTATAGTTTAAATACAGTGCAAGTATTGTGACCTTAACCTATAGTTTAAAATCTTGACTCTTTTCATATAAGAGAAGCCATGATTGATTCAGTTTGTAGATTTCAATGACTGTATTTCCAATCATGGACTTTGAGGTGCTACTTTGCTCTAAGGAATGTGTGGACACAGTCTCACTTGCCCTTGTGTGTCTTCTTCCAGGTATACCTCATAGCACATATTCCAGTGGGGTATTTGCCCTTTGCCCAGAACACCACGGCGATAAGAGAATACTATAATGAGAAATTGATAGCTATTTTTAGAAAATACAGTGACGTCATTGCAGGACAGTTTTTCGGACACACACACAGAGATAGCATTATGGTTCTTTCGGATAAAAAAGGTAATGTATGATTCTGTGTGAATCCCTTCCCTCCGATATGATTAAGCATAATAGGAGAGGGCTGGTACACTGAGAGCTTGATTCTGTACATTGCCAGCAGCACCACCTTTTTCTGAATTCTCTTAGAATGCCTGGTGAGTGCCTGTCATAAAAGGAGGTTTGCAGTTTGGTTTCTTCAGAGTCCACTGCTGTCAGGCTTATAGGGTTATCATTATTTAATTGTGTGCAACAAAAGTCTCTGAAACTCAGTGCTTCCATTTTCTTTTGGACTTTTGAGCTTAGATAAATATTACTGCTTATTACTTAACTGTGAGGCAAAACTCAAATTTTTGAGTGTATTTTTTTAAAACTTATTTTACTTCCAAAAATTTAAAAAGCCAAGTGTAAATTTTGTCATTGCTTTGAAATAAAATATATTAAGTTCTAATGAATAATGCACTTTAGATTATCGACTACTTTTAAAAGACAGAGAGCCTATCACTAATAGAGTAAATACTTTGACATTAAACTAGTCAGAGTAAAAATTCATTGCCTTTTTTCAGCAATTGGGGAATTAAAGGGCTGAGCCCTGGCAGCGTAGTGGTTGAGTGCGGGACTGTGGCATACTAGCTTGGCGGTTCAAATCCAGCAGCAGCTCTCCAGGAGCAAGGCTGGGTAGCTCCCACGACTGCCAGAGGGCAGTGGTGGCCCCCCACCCCCAAATCGGGGAATTAAAAATGTGTTCTTCCTCTTTCATATATAAGGTAAAATGACATATTTTAATGCATTGAACAACTTTTATAGAATGAAATTTGTTGTTGTAAAAATATGTATATGTGGATATGTATACACACACCCTATTGGGTTCTTATATGTATATGAATGTGTGTACATGAAATAAGTGACACTTGAATCAAATTCTTTTTGCTTGTTTTTTGTTTTTTGGGGGGCATCACTGCCCTCTGGTGGGAGTAGGAGGCCCAGCCTTGCTCCTGGAGAGCTGCTGCTGGATTTAAACTGCCAACCCAGTAGGCCACAGTCCCACACACAACCATTGCGCCACCGGGCTCAGCCCTGAATCAAATTCGTATGTAATTATTGGAATATTATTTTAGATAGAAATGCACAGCAAGCTAGGTGTATTGTGTGTGTGTGTGTGTGTGTGTGTACACTTGCAATGGATTGATACTCTCTTTAGTTGGAAAGCTTTTAAATGTATGAGAGCAGAGAGAAAGAGAAAACAAATTCCCATGGACACTTCGCTCATTCCGCACTCATTCAAGGGTTTGCTTATTTACCTTACTTATTTTAAAGTAAATATCAAGCATAAGAAAATTGGGGGCTGCATACCTTTGTAAGCATTGCTGAAATATATAGGTATTAATTTACATAACAAAAATATCCATCATTATACCAGTGCATGGTTAAAACTGCCTGGGCTTGCTTGGAAACAAGCCTCTTCTTCACAGTGGTCTCCTGCCCCTCAGGAACCATTCTTGTCACATGTAGTTTAGGCATGGTTTTTACTTTCTTACTTTCATAGTGCTAAATTCTGTATTTATGGTTTTAAAAACTATGCGTATGTTTTTTTCCAGGAAATCCAGTAAATTCTTTATTTGTGGCTCCGGCTGTTACTCCTGTGAAGGCTGTCGGACAAAAGCAGACCAATTATCCTGGTGTCAGACTATTTCAGTATGATCGTCAGGATTATCAATTATTGGTAAGTTGGCACAATTTTAGAGCTGAATTCTTATTTATGCACATCTATGTCCTCTACCTAGATGTTTCTAAACATAGCTATATGAATTTACTTTGTAGTTTCAACTCAGAATTTTTCTCTCTTCTTTTTGATGCTGAATATTTGTCAGCAATTTTTCAATATGTGCTTATGAGTCCAACTTTTGGGAGGCTCTGTGTCTGGACTTCAGATTTATTTAGACTGCTCCCAATTTCGGCTGAGTCTGCAAATTTGTAGACCAAGTGAGACTAGGCCATTGTTGTTGTAATTATTGTTGGCCCTTAAGTCCATTCTGCCTCGTGGCAGCCCCTTGGATGCAGAATGGAACAACTTCATTGGTATCTGAGGCCGGGAACTTTCAGAAGATTGCAAGCCTGTATTCTAAGTCCTCTCTGGGTGGGTTTGAACTTCCAGCCATTCAGGAAATGGTCAAGTACTTAAGCAATTGTACTACCCAGAGACTGCATCACAAAGGCGGATCAAAAACTTGTTACCTGATCTTCATTTGGTTGGGTTATTTTGAGTGTGTGCCCACAAAATGTGGTTCGAATTTTGTTTGGGATAGTGCTATATCTTTAGATGACGTTGGTTAAGATCGACATTTTCACAATATTGTCTTCCTAAGAGTGGGCATAGAATGTCTTCCTATTTATTTAGGTCTATTTTAGTCTCCAGCAGGGGTGTTTTCGTTTTCATTGTGTACATATTTCTATCTTGGATTAAGTTTATCCCTAGAATTTTTGTTTGCTTTTAGTTGTTTCTGTGATTGAATTGTTTTCTTTATTTCCCTTTCATATGTCTTCTTGTTAGCGTATAGGTAGAAACACAACTGTATCTGTGTGTTGATCTTATGACTTGCAACGTAGTTGAATTCTTTTCATCTTAGATGCTTTCTTTGTAGATTCTGTGGGCTTTTCTATATACAGGACCATGTCACCTGCAAGTAGAAATTGTTTTACTTCTTTCTTTCCAATTTGGATTTATTATTATTATTATCTTACTTATATCTGTGACTGGGGACTTCCAGTACGATATTGAATAGAGCGGTGATAATAGGCATTATTATCTCATTCCGAGTTTCAAGAGTAAGGCTCTTAGAATATCTTGTTGGCTGTTGGTTCCTCACAGTTTCTGTAATTATGCTGAAGAACTTCTTTTCCACTCATAGCTTGTTGAGAGTTTGTATCAGGAAAGGGGGTTGGATTTTGCTGAAAGTTTTCTCCATTAATTGAGACAATCCTACATTTCTCTCTCTTCTTTTTCTATTATGTGACATATTACTTGATAGATTTCTGATGTTGAACTTTTCTTATTTTTAAGATTAAAAATGTGGTAGAGCCTTTTTAGCAAGAGGCTTTTATTTAAAACCAATTTTCACTTCTTTTTCAAATGACTAGAATTTATTATTATATGTCTAATATAATATCTAATCTAATGTCACTATAAATAATATTTTAATATTATATAAATTCTATTAACTGGTCTTGTGTAATGCTTTATATGCTAAGGAATGAACCAAGTGCTGTTCTTCATTTTACCTGTAGGATATGCTGCAGTATTTCCTGAACCTGACAGAGGCTAATATGAAAGGAGAATCCAACTGGACCCTGGAATACATCCTGACACAGGCCTATGGCATTGAAGATTTGCAGCCAAAAAGTCTATATAGTTTAGCTAAACAATTTGCAATGCATGACAGTAAACAGTTTCTGAAATACTACAATCACTTCTTTGTGAGTTATGACAGTGATGCAATTTGTAAAATGAAATGTAAGATCTATCAAATTTGTGCAATTATGAATCTTGATTACATTTCCTATGATGATTGTTTGAAACAGTTGTACAGAAAGTACCTTCACTAATATTTTAAAGTCTGTGTTCATGGGAAATGTCCTGTATCTCCATTTCTGGAAATTGATATGTAATTGATATGTAATTGATGGAAATTGATATGTAATTTTTTTGTGAATTATTGGGTAGGCAAGCAGAACTTTTGACTGCTTTTTTTTACTATGCCCAAATCTTTGATATCTTTCATGATCTAAATTTTTATTAAATTAAATATATTTAAAATACCTGTTTGTAGAATAATGTTTAGATATAAGATCTTAGCTACCAGATTAAAAATTAAATTTAATTTATACTCTTTTTGAAAATGTGATCTATCCAATAAAATAAGTGATTTCTCTTCAGTTTTATGGATTATTCTTAATAGTATGCTTTTGATCTCTTAACTCCTTCTTGCTTAAATCTTAATTGATGCATTTATTAAGTGACTCTGTTGGTTTTTTAGAATTTTTAATTTAAGTAAAATCATGAGAATGCTAAAAGATTTAGTTTAATAAAATACATTACATAATTTAGAAATTGTTTTCAATTACATTTATATTTAAAAAATAAATGACTAGCTTATGTATTCTTATAAATACAGGGAGAAGTTCTAAGAAATCAGAGCCTTCCTTAAAAGTTTAATTTCTGTATTTTGGTATAATTCTCTTAGTAATTTCCCTGGCTTATTCAGAAATCTCTAAGATTTCTTATGCAATTACCATATGTGAAGGTTTTTTTCAATGCATACACTTTTTTTCTTTCTGTTCTGTTCATTCAGACTTACAGTAAGATATTGAATGATGGCAGTGATTAGTAGGCCATCTTAATTTTATGGTACTGCAATATATATTGTTGCAAATTTTTGGTAGGCGTATTTATCAAGGAAAAGGATTTGCAGATGTTTATTTTTTTCTTTTGAAATCATGAATGTTGAATTTCATTGAGTACTCTCTAAGTATCTATTTTTTACTACCTCTGCTAATCATTAAATCTAGCAATGTGGTACAGAATTAAATCAAAGGTGAATACTAGAATTTTTGGTTAGTGTTGGCTTGGGTTGTCACCGGCAATGAGCTATTATGAAAAGAAGAGAGGGCTTGTGGAGGGTGAGAATAACATATTACGAGCATTATTGTGTGTTAGAATGAACCCAGGCTACACTATAGTTTTAGTTCCCTAATCATATCTACTTGGTAGACTTTAGAATTCTTTTAATAAGTAAATTAGCATTCAAAAAAGGAATAAATCCAACTCAGATTCAAACTACTAATATGATGATTTCTACAATATTTCTTTTTTTTTAAAAAAAGCATGACTGACTCATAGAAATTTGTATTATCTTTCTCCCTACTTGTTCTATTTATGCCATTTTGGATAATTATTGAAGACATTTAAGAAAAATGATACCTATTCAATTAGTTATTCACATACAGGGTGGCATGTATTTGAGCAGACTAGCCCCAACATTGAGGGGAATCTATTCTTGTAGTATGTCACAGATTTCCTTATTCTGTAAGGCCCTACTTGAATTGCTTCTCCTTAAAGTACTGGCATGTGTTAGTATAATGTGAGTAGTAGTGGCATGGAACATTGGCAGAAATAAATATATTATGCTTATTCTATAACTTTTATTTTGCAAGATACATGAGAAATGCCTGTTTTACAAAGCTATTAAACTCAGTGCACATAATATTCATCATCCTTATTGTTGTCATGGACAGGTGCCATCGATTTGGTTCTGACTCACAGCAAGCCTACTAAACACTGCCCAGTCCTACACTGTCCTCAGAAATTGTTCTATGCTTGAACTCATTGTTGCAGCCATTGTGTTAATTCATTTTGTTAAGGGCTTTCTCGTCTTTTTCACTGCCTCTATAATTTACCAAGCATGATCCTTTCTCCAGAGACTGACCTGCCCTGACAACTGTCCAAAGTATGTAAGACATTGCAGCAAAGTGCTGGCTGGATGTCTTCCAGGGCAGATTTGTTTGTTCATGTGGCAGTCCATGATACTGCCAATACTCTTCAAAAGCACCCTAATTCAGATGCATCCATTCTTCTTCAGTCTTCTATATTCAATGTCCGACTTTCACATGCATACGAAGCAAAGAAAAACACATGACTTGGGTCAAGGACATCTTAGTCATCAAAATAACACTCTTGTTTTTCAATACTCAAAAGGGGTCTTGGGCAGCAGGTCTACTCCATGCATCATATCTTTGATCTTTTCGCCGCTTCTCTAAGCAAGATGAAATCCTTGAAAGCTTCGTTATTTTCTCCACTTATTATTTTGGGTACAATGACCATTCTATCTTTAAAAAATGCTATTAATTAGAAGTTAATGCCTATATGAAGGGAATAACAAGTGATCCAAAGTGAGAAGGTGGGTGTGAGATGCCTGATTGGGATTGATCAAGAGGAATGCAACAGAGAGAAATTACTGAAAACCAAATGAAGGCTGAGCATGATAGTGGGACAAGAGGAAAGTAGAAAGAAACCGAGGAAAGAAATCTGAGACAAAAGGCATTAAAGAGGTCTACACATAGACATGTACATAGGTAGCTATGTTTATATATGATGATGGGGAAATAGTTCTATGTGCATATACGTATAGGGTTAGTATTAAGGCAGCAGATGGACATTGGGTCTCCACTCAAATACTTCCTTAATGCATGAACTCTTTGCTCTATTAATTGATATTCCCTCATGTTCACCATCCCAACAAGATCACTGAAGACAAATGTGTGCATAAGCAATAGTGGTGAAGAAAGTTGATGGTGCTTGGCTATAAAAAAATATAGCATCTGGGGTCTTACAGACTTGAAAGTAAACAAGCAGCCCTCTAGCTTAAAAGCAACACAGCCCACATGGAATAAGCACACCAGTGTATGTGACCACGAGGTATCAAAGTGATCAATTATCAGACATCAAAGAACAAAAAAATCATATCATTGTGTGCCCACCTTCCTGATATGATCACTAAAGACAAATGTGTGCATCAGCAAATGTAGTGAAGAAAGCTGATAGTGCCCGGTTATCAAAAGATAGAGTGCCTGGGGCCTTAAAGGTTTGAAGGTAAACAAGCAGCCGTCTAGCTTGGAAGCAACAAAGCCCACAGGAAAAAGCACACCAGGTGTGACCAGGCTGTATCAAAGGGATCAGGTATCAGACATCAAAGAACTAAAAATTATATCATTATGAATGACAAAGAGTACATATTAGGAATCTAAAGACCATTTGTAGCTAATAGGACATCCCCCCCTTACTTAAGGGTCACGGAGAGGAGACGAACCAGTCAGAGTAGTGTGTAGCAACAATGAGACATGCACCTTTCCTCTAGTTCTTAAATGCTTCCTTTCCAACACTATCATGATCCAAAATCTACCTTACAAATTTGGCTAGACCAGAGTATGTACACTGGTACAGATATGAACTGGAAACATGGGGAATCCAGAACAGATGATCTCTTCAGGACTAGTGGTGAGAGTGGTGATATCAGGAGGGTGGAGGAAAGGCGGAATAGAAAGGGGGAACCAATTATAAGGATTTACATATAACCTCCTTCCTGGGGTAGAGACAATAGGGAATTGAGTGAAGGGAGACATCGGACAGTGCAAGATATGACAAAATAGCAATTATACATTTTCAAGGGTTCATGAAGGAGGGGGGAGTGGCGAGAATGGGGAAAAAATGAGGAGCTAATACCAAGGGCTTAAGTAGAAAGAAAATATTTTGAGAATGATCATGGCAACAAAAGTACAAATGTACTTTGCTTACAATGAATGTATGTATAGATTGTGATGAGTTGAATGAGCCCCCAATAAAATGATTTGAAAAAAATAGGAAGATGGTTAAGGGTATCCAATGGCCAAAGAAACTGACATGGATATAAGAAAGAGATTTATATATAAGAGGAATGGAACATTGAGAAAAACATCCCAGCCCAGTCCAATCCAAGGACATAAGTCCGATATTAACCCACATGTCCGATACCAATCTATAAAACCTCTTCAGACTCATGAAACAAGCAATGATGCCAAATGCTAAATGACTAAAAGCCAGTGGATAGAAAGTCTTTGGACCCAGTCACCACTGGATCATCTCAACTCTGGCAAGAGCCTCCACATGGCTTCTCTAGGTCCAGGTTTCTGGCTGCATCGGGGTAGGTTCCTGTGGCTTCTCCTCAGGGATCTCACAGGGAGCCAGCCTTGTCAGTCAAGTGACTCCAAGGACGTGAACTAAGACAGTGTTTCTGCCTTCAAGAAGGAATTACCAGATTTTCCAGAATTCTCAGGAGAAGGCCATGCCCACAGAGAGGTCTCACTGGCTACCTCCAGGCTAGACTCCACCCCTACACTCTTAATCTTCAAATTGACACCAGATTAGGTGACTGTCACACTAGTAAACCCAGACTAACACAGGCCTGATCCCAAAGTCTTACCTTTTAAAAATTATAATCAAGATACTTTCTAAAATAATTGTTTTCTCATCCATTCAATATAATAACATGTCATTTCTAGCATTTCTGTGGCGATTAAGTCAGATAATGAATGGGAAGTACACACCATTTCCTGGCACGTCATGAGCATAATTAAATGTTATAAATATTTGTATTGATTTATAAATTAGTAGTTGTCTGCAAGGAACAGTGTGGGGTTTGAAAGAATACAGAAGATAGAGATTGAAGTCAAACCTCATATTTTCTAATGTTGCTCTGGGGAACACGTTGTTCTATACAAATCAGCCATCACAATTGTATTTTAAGTGGCAACATTTTCTCCACAAATATTACTAAGTCTAACTTCAAAGTGAAAGCTACTCCTTTAGGTGCTTGGGTTGCAGCAGCAAGTCCTAAAGATTCTTGGTAGTGGTGCTCATTCTCGCGTGCACATTAGAAGGCGTGCCTGTGCTTGCTTCCTTCTGGAAACCCTGATTGCCTTTAAACCACACGACACATAATCAAAGCTACTTCACTTATTAACATATTTTAAACAGATTCACTTTGATTATATTGGACTTAATTCCCACAGAACTAATTACTAGGGGATATGACTAGCATGTCACAAAAGTGTCACAAATGCAACTATATTACAAAGATAGACATCTACGTCTTGAATATTCAGGAATAGCAAGGAACAGTTAGTAAAGTAAGTGCTTTGCAAGAGGCATGTGACATTAACATGGAAGTGATTATTGCAAGATAGAAGAACAAACCTATTTTTATTTAGTCTTGGAGGCAGACTTTATGATTTCACTGATCAATAGTGATAACTACCTGGGACAGACAAAAATCTCCTTTCTTATGTCTGCCTTGGAAGTATTTATTCTCAGATCACCCAGGCAGCACTGGAGTTGGGCTTGGAACCATGACAAGTGTCTCAGGAAACATTTTGTTGTCCTGTTCCTTCATCTCCGCAAATTGCTGCCCAGAAGTGTCAAAGCACCATAGCAACAGCCAGAGGGAGTTTCTATTCATTAGAAAATTCATTAATCATCATTGCTCTTCAAATGTCACTGATATCTGTAACCAAAATCTATGTGACTTCTTCAGACTCTATTTATTTGGGAAGAGTTGCAACAATGGTCTGCCTTGAATTGACTTGGTGGCAAGGGGTCTTGCTTTAGGTTTTGATGGCATTCATTTAAAAATACATAGATATTAAAATGCTTTAGTTAAATCAAAACACAAAAAATTAGGCTGCCATATACTTTTTCCCATTTAAAGTTTAATGGGTATATGGGAGATGAAGACAGAACTTTTCCACAATTATTACATTCTAAAATATTAAGCAAACTGTTTACCAGCATTTGATTTGGAAGTTAAGTTAGCTGTTCTCCCTGTGGTTCCCAGTTATCTGAGGCCTTTGTGTTGTCTCACAACAGAACTCATCCCCTGCTGTTAGGATGATGGTTCACTTCCCCTGAAGCCTGTGGGCAGGATTCAAGAGCCACTGTCAATGGCTCCTAACCTGACAGGACTGTTTATCTACCCCCAGAGGTCGGAGGTCTGGTCTTATCACATCACTCTTACATCATTATCACCTTATAGCCCTTAAGACAGCCCCCTCTTGTGACATGTCCTGCCAGGTCGCAGTAGGACTCTTACATCCCCCCATAAGATTACTTAAGAGGGAAAAATTAATGTTCGCCACTCTCTCTCCTGGCTCTCCCTCCTGCTTCGCCTCCTGCCTCTCTCCTGCACCTGAGCGCCTGACGCTCTCAGCCCCTTTCCTTCATCATGTAACCCCCTTTTCTGCCGCTCTCTCCATGCAGACCACCAAACAGCTGGCCGAGGTGAGCATGCGACCATAATGTGATATATGTCTAACTCTTATTATTCCTCTCTCTTTTATGATCTCTATATCCTTATTATAATAAATGATAATTATTGCTGTATAACTGCCTGTTGAAACCCATTGTGTATATATATTGTGAAGCTGGCCACTTCTGATAGGTATATCTGAAATACTGGAAAGGACCAAAATCTTTCCTTTGCAATCCTCGTGCTTTAGAAGACAGAATCTTCTCCGTTTTTGTTGCTGTTGCTGCGATTAGGTGTCACGGGGTCTGTTCTGACCCGCAGGGATCCCAAGAGCCACAGAGGGAAACACTGTATGGTCCAGTGCCAGCCTTACAATTGTTCCCACACCGCAGCCATTGTGTTGATTCATCTCCTGGGGGGAGAGGGGTCTTTCTCTTTTGGGCTGCCCCTGCACTTCTCCAAGCATGATGCCCTTCTCCAGGGACTGGTCTCTCCTAAAAATATGGTCAGCACATGTAAGAAGTCTGGTCATTCTTGTCTCTAAGAAGCACTCTGGTCATGCTAAGACAGATCTGTTTGTGCTTTTAGCAGTACGTGATACTTTCAATATTCATCTCTAGCACCACAATTCAAATAGATGCATTCTTCTTAAGGCTTCCTTGTTCGGTGTCCAACTTTCATAGGCATGTCAGGCAATGGAAAATACCAGCGCTTGGGTCAGGTGTTCATTACTCCTCAAAGTAGCATCCTTGCTTCTCAATACCGTAAAAAGGTTTTGTGCAGCAGATTTACCCAACGTAATATCTTTTCATCTCTTGACTGCTGTACCTATGAGCAATGATTGTGGATCCAAGCAAGACAAAATCCTTGCCAACTTCAATCTTTTCTCCATTGATCATGATGTTACCTATTGGGCCAGTGGTGAGGATTTGGGTCTTCTTGACATTGAATCACAAACCATACTAAAGGCTTCAATCCTTGACCTGCATTAGCAAGGACTTCAGGCCCTCCCTCCTCACTTTGAGCAGGCAAGGTTATGTCCTCTGCATATGGCAGGTTGTCACTAGGCTGCCTCCAACCCTGATGCGACATTTTTCCTATCACAGAGTCGTGATTGATTTTACGATGTCCAAATGTCCCACTACTGCTTGTGATTGTGCTATTCCCAGATTAGTAAAGCTTATGATTTTTCTGTTTTAAAATGGCCAATACCAGTCATCATGTTGCACTCGAGAGAAATCAGCACTTTCTCAGTCACAGTTTGAGTGTCCTCTGACCTGATCGGCTCATCCTCCTGCATTGCTTCCAAGAGTTCTGCTTCAGTTCAGTAGGTCTTCAGCATCTGACAACTTTTCGAAGCTTTGTATAAAGTGATCAGAAGCTACTTCCTCCAAAGTAGGGAGCTGAGCCCTTTTTCAATGTCTGCTCTTAGTCCGGAAACTCTGCTGAAACCTGTTCACTTTGAGTGTCCCTGTGGACATTTGAAATACCAGTATCATAGGTTCCAGTATCACAGCAACACACAAGCCCCCAGACAAACTGACAGACAAGTGAGCACCTTTAATATGATATGATATAGTGTAATATAATATAGTATAGCATAATATAATAACATAATGTTATTATTCCTCCATCTTCCTTTGAGGATAATGGGCCACAGAACATTAAATCAGGCGTTCTTTGTTCAGAGACCACAATATATTTACTTGTACATAGGCTCAAAAAATATACAGAAAAGAATGAACTTACACGTTTTCAAAAATGAAATATTGTCTAAAATTCATTATGTCCAGAGCCTGTGTAGGCATGGGGTACAAAAGTAAGTGAAATATGAAACAAAAGGCAAGAGCCACACAAAAGTGAGTACTCAAAAATTCTCGCAGTAGGAAAATTTTATTGACTTAACTGTCATGTTTTTTTCTGATTCTTTGTACTTTTGAATGATTGATTTTGCCTTCAATCGAGCATTTCAAAAGTAATTTAGAATGAGTGTGCTCTCTCCATTATTGTAGAAATACTGTTCCCCTCTGAGTCTTAACAATGGTGGGTTTGTGTTTCTTTCTTGCTTTTTCTGCTGTGATTTCATACAGTATGCATGATGGACTTTTTCCTTCCATGTAGTTGTTTTTGCTCTCCTTTCTGGGGAGAAAAGCACCTAGTTTCATATTTCATGGAATGCCTCCTTTTACTAGATGGTGTTTCAGGCACTGGGGACACTGAAAGGAAGAAACTACCTTTTTTTTTTTTTTTAACCTTAAATTCTTGCTGCTGTTCCAGGAGTGGCAGCGAGATGAATTGCTGAGCATCTGACACTTGGCTGAAGCTCTCCAGTGTATCTAGTGGATGTCAGTGTGGAGGGCTAATATCAACTTTAATATTCCAGTACCATACATTACTCATGAAGGAAGGTTAAATGGCTAAATAAAATTTTATGACATTTGTATTTATTTTGATATGATCTTTCATATAATAATTCCTTTAGTTTTAATTGTTTCATTGAATCAATGATGACTCACAGTGACCTTAATTCAGGGTAAAGCTACCACTGTAGGTTGTTAAGACTATAACTGTTTATGGAAACGCTCTTTCCTCCATGGAGTGACTGGTGGTTTTGAACTGCCCACCTTGAGGATTGCAGCCCCCCAAATAACCACTATGCCACCTGGACTTTTAATATTTAGTATTTTAATATTCTAAAAGCATTTTATTCTATATACTGAATAACATAAGGACTGAGTTATCTCCTAATGGTTAAATAACTTGCTTATAACTAATTAAGTCAAGAAGATAAAAGGCAAATAAGTTTTTTGAGTTCATTTTGAGTAGTCATTCTATATTAGCCAAGTTTCCATTTCCAAGACATCCCCCATTGTGCAATTACACCGGGCACCAAAAGGAAATATTTCTGCAGGAACATTTTTTTAGCCACTTGCATCACATTGCGTTAGACAATGGGTTCTTCTCCTGAAGAGTGTTTGTCAGTGCTTCAGATCTGGGTTGATTCTGTCAGTCTTTGGCTCTCTTGTTAGAAGCCGCCTGTGGCAGTTACATAACTCCTGTCAATCAGGTCATAGCCACTCATGTCTCTGTGTTGGCAAGGCTTTCTCCTGAGGATTCTGGGAACTCCTGTCTTCTCTCTAGAGCCAGGACACATACTGTCTTTAGCTCTGCTAATGGACACAGAACCCTGGAGCTGGAGGAGCCACGTGGAGTCCCATGCCAGCTCTGAGATCTTTCCACTGCCACTGGATCCACAACACTTTCCACCCACTGGTCTGTGTATCTTCCTGCATTCAGCATCATTGCAAGTGGTGTGTGAGTCTGGTGAGGACTTTATAGATTAAAATTGGACATATGGGCTATTATCAGACTTAGGGACTTGATCTGGACTGGGCTGTGATGTTTTCTCAGTATGCAATGACTCTTTTATATACAACCACTTCTTATACACGTGAGTGTCTATAGAATTTGTTTTTCACATCAACCCAGATGAACACACTGCCTATGCCAAGAGTTTTGGGAGACACCCTTTCCTGATGCTACCAGCCTCTTTACAAAGAAACTCTGACTTTGTTACTAGAGAGCTCAAAACGTCCCCAACACTAACATTACATGGGTCTTTCTTCATCTGCTAACATGAATGTCCTCTTTTTGTTTCCTTCTTATTCTGATCAAGAACTCCATAAGAACTCTAGCAAGGAAGTGGTTGTCCTTTTGCTTTTACTTAAAGGTGGGTATCCCTTTTCAGACTTGTTTTGTAAGGTAAATATGCTGTGATGCATATTGCCAGAAAGTTTTCTTCTGTCTTTTAATGTTAATAACTCAATATACAGTGGATGGAACTCAGTGAATCATTTAATGTGTGTAGGTTAAATATTTTGCTGTGGTCAAGTATACATTTACAGAACGAGCGTGTTTCTCACTCAGTCATCTGTGCACGGATTGTCCCAGGTCCTTGTGCAATGCCCACTATGTGTCAACACGCTTTATTTCCCAGTTTCACTTCCCTGTCCCATGTGCCCAATATTTTTCTGACCCTTCTTAAATTTGCTTTTTTTAAAAAAAAATTAAGCGTCTGTTTTATGCAAGGTACAGACTTTGTTCCTCTCAACCTGATTAGTTTATGGGAAGTTTAAAAAAATGTTTTGATCATCCTGAATTACCACAGCATCTGATATTGGAAACAAATCCATCCCTTGAAAATACCTCCACTAATCTCTGTTTAGAAAGAAAAAAATCTGAGGATTACATGTAAATTCTAAAAACACACAGAAATTGTACTGTTCAAAAAAACCATATATGTGTGTGAACATGTATACCCACATACATATACATATATGTACACACATGTGTGTATATATATGTACATATACATATTTTTGCTCCAGAACTTTTTTGGAAGCAGAAAAAATAACAATTACTTGACATACATATGCTTACACATGTTTATTTCTACATTAAGGTGTTCTCATGTGAGAAAGAAATGTTTCTTAGGTCAGTTAAATTGCAAGTGTGATAATATTGTGTAGGTAACTCAGTACATTAAAAGCCATACAGTTAGAAATGACATAATTAAACTCGTTTTTTACTTTCTTCTAAAACTGAACAAACAAAAACCCTCACTGGCCTCATGTCAGTTTCAACTTATGATAGCCCTGTAGGACAGCAGAGAACTGCCGCTGTGGCTTTCCAGGGCATAAGTCTTTGGGGGGCTGGGAAGCCTCAACTTTCTCAGGAGTGGCTGCTGATTTTGCGGGTTAGCAGCCTAACCCGTTAACCACAACACCACGAGTGCCTGGTTTCTATAAATAGGCTGTGTTTTTTTTTTTAAGAATTGAAATGATTTTTGAACCATTATAGGAATAATTAACTGGCAAATATCCTCGATGTATGCCAATAGTATTGGGTCAAAGTCTGGAGAGAAACAAGAAATTACACTATCTCAAAATATTTTCCTACAGATTGCCAATTCATTACAAAAATGGTAACATTATAGGGGAGAAAACTGGCAGGTGCTACCTCAGCTGAGTATTCTAAATGAATGCTACTAACGCTGAGATAAACAAAACCCCCACACCCACCGCCATCAAGTTGAAGCCAACTCATAGGAATCCTCTGGCTGGACAGACAGAATTAATTTCCCTATAAAGTTTCCAATGCTATACGTGTTTATGGAAGTTGATCTATGGTCAATTAGTATGACCCTTCTAGCCATAATTCCTTAAAGTTATATAATTCTGGATTCTAGTACAAAGCTTTAGAAACAGTCTCCCAAGCATGCTTCTGTAGCACAAAGGAAGGTCAAGGACAGATAAGGTCTTTCTTAATGGAAGTGACAGGGATAGTGAAGGCTGGGTGCAGAGAGACAAGGATATTCTCACTAGCCCTCAACATGGCTGGATAGCAGTGTATGTTAGGTCTGGAGTGACCTAGGGGGAGAAGGCACACTACGAAGCTCCAGCCAACCCCACACACTCCTCCAGACATCCAGCCTATGGTTAGAGTGTTGCTATTCATTAGCAGAATATTGGGTTCCCTTCTACATTCTGCCGGGGCTTTGGCGAGAAGGAGAGGAATTTCCACCCCTGTAAACAGTGGCTGTCTTGGAAACTCACTGGGGCAGTTCCACATCTCTGATAATGTCACTCTGAATCAGCATGCACTTGATAGCTTGAGTTTTGAGAGTTTAGATTCCTTTGGACTTCTTTTCCAAAGTGTTTCCTTCAATAAATTTAAGTTTTCTGTTCAAATCTTTCCTCTGACTGTGATCTGAATGTTGACACTTGCCTGAAAACTTTCAAGTGGGACAAGAAGCCCAGTGCATCCCTTTCACACCACCCAGGGACACGGACATACAAGGGAGCTTCACAAAGTTTCTGAAAAAGCCTGCTTTTTCTTTTTGTTCCATTTTCATGAACTTTTTGAAGTCCCCTTGTATGTATGTATATACAAACTAAAATAAAATGTGAAAATTTTAATTCAAGAAAAATATTCCACCTAAAGTAAATTAAACAAAGGCATAAAAAGTAGAACTTAGTGAAAATATATTGGCTGTTTTTCCTCAAGTCTGTGGCATGAGAAGTGATGTAATAAAACTTTAACCAAGTAATCAAGATCAGCAACAAAATTTCTAGCATTCCCCTCCAGCGCCCTACCCCACCCCGCAACTTTACAACACTCCTTTTCCTCTTGAAGATTCTCTACAACATCCTTTTTGTTGTTATCGTTGCTTAATTTACGGGTTACCTTATGACTCTTCCCCTAGAATACGGCAGTGATCTTTTCTTCACATAGTTTCTCACTGTGACGATACTGTCCACTGCGGAAGACTGTTACTCCATTGTAAACCTTACTGGGTTTCATGCTGCACTAATCTTGGTGCCTTTATGTAAGCTCCCCTCACACCCTGCATATTGAGCGTTGCTTTTAGCAAGGCTGCCTGAGCCATGGTAGCGTCCTGTAATTGAGTAAATGATGGACATTAACCGGATCGTTCTTTCTAGTGGCGTGTTGCAAGGTGATCGGCTTTCATTACAAGCTTTCTTACAGAGCTGGTGGGGATTAGACGCTGTAAATACTGGGCAAACTGCCTTAACACTCTCAGAAGGCCAAGGTTAAGATTTGTATGAATCATTTATCTTATTTTCTCACAGCTATTTTCAGTGCCTTCAAAATAGATAAACTGGATCAGCACAGCTTCTTTCCACTTTCAGCATCTTTTTTGAAGCATTCTGATTCCTCTAAAGAAGGATCTACAAAAAAATATTTCTCTCTTTTTTTAGATGTTCATTTAGAAATGAATAACCGGAAACAAGATTTTCTTTGAGAAGGTGAGCTGCTACTCCCATGATTTTCTTTGTTTTGAAGATTAAAGGATAAGGAAAAATCCAGATTGTGTGTGTGTGTGTACACAGGAATTATGTATGGAACTGCTAAGTGGTAAGATCAGCAGTTGGAAACCACCTCTGCTCCAAGGGATTAGAAGGAGACTTCCTGCTTTGGTCGAGATCTACAGACTCAGAAATGCACAGAGGTTGTTAAAGGCTGTCCTGTAGGGTCACCGTGGTAGTTACATAATCTGTTGTCAGCTTGAGACTATTACGAGTGAAGGGGTTGAGTTTATCCTGTCCATCAGCTCAAAGTTTGATGACCTCATTTGGAGGTGGCAAGGAGATAAATCGCTCACTAGAGGCAGGTCTCTCTCTCTCTCTCTCTCTTTATATATATATATATATATATATATATATATATATCTTCTATATATATTATATATATATATATATCTTCCTCCCTCCCTCCCTTTCTCCCTTCCTCCCTCCCTGTAGGCCAGAGTCTGGGAGCTGGAGGAGCCACATGGAGAGCCACATGAGTGCCAGTGCAGAGATGCTTCCACCACCACTGGATCCACAAGATTTTCCACCCAGTGGCCTATGATCTTCTTGCATTCAGTGTCATTGTATGTGGTGCGTGAGTCTGAAGAGGAATTTATAGATTGGTATCAGATATATGGACTAATATCAGATTTATGGAATTTGGTCTGACCCAGGCTGGATGTTTTCTCAATATTCAATTTTTCTTGTATATAATATTCTTTGCTATATACATAGGAGAGTCTATGAATTTGTTTTTCTAGTCCACCTGGACTAACACAGTCACTGTGACTTTTGACTTTATACTTAGGCATGCGTGGTGGTGACTATCTAATATTTTATGTAAAATCACTGAAATATACTAATTTTTGTCTTCAAAATATGTTAATATGCTTTTGATTAAAAGTTTGGGGGTGGGGAGTCTATCATGAAAGAACTTATCTAGCACTATTAGAAAGAGAATTTTCATGATTTTATCTGAGGAACAGGCATTTAAATCATTTCTTGCTATTTTTTGCTGCTAAGTCATTATCATTGAAAGAAATGTGGTCTTTGATGACAGGGGATTTTGTTTTACCTTTCTAATGCAGAATCTTAAAACAGGCTTCATCATTCCTACTGAGTTTCTTGCTAATAAGAGTTACGGTGTCCTTTTGACTGTATTGAATTTTGAATTTATCAGTAATTAAAAGCATTTGCAATATTGCATCTCAAGGAATAGCAGTTCATAAATCTGACTTTTGCTGTAAACCCAAAGCTCGTTTGTGGTAGTAACCACATAAAGATTTCTTTGTAATTGGTAATAAGTCGAGACCTCGTCCGCACATCTATAAATCATTTGATTTTGTTTTTGTTGTTGCTAGCCTGGTATTACCTTTGTGTTTGCCTGAAAATAGGAAATCTTTACAAAATCCTTAATATCTATCCTGTCTCTAAATTTATGTGATCTTAACAGCATGGAAGATTGGCTAATCTCAACAGGATGGCCTTCCTCTAGTTTGTATATGTCTTGAGAAGCACCTAGGATGCAAGCATCAAGCATTGCTTTTCCTCTATGCCATTTGTATCCATCATCCTACCACTTTGCTATTATTGTAAAGGTATTCTCACTGAACAGCTATCATTTGTATGATAATTAAATGGTGCTGTAAACAACTTGCAGATCCATAATAAAGGGAGAGAAATAAGACAATATTGAGAAAGCAAGTACCTTTACTTACAGACAACACACAGCTATGCAAATGAGCCAATTTTGAATTCTTCATTTTCCTTGTGGTGGTGTTGTCCTTGTTAGGTTCTGTCAACACAGTCCTGTCTCACAGTGACCAAATACTGTTGGCCCAGCACAGTACAAAGAATTGTTAGGTTTGGGCCCATTGTTGCAACCACAGTTTCCATCCATTTTGCTAAGGCTCCTTCTCTTTCTTAGCTGACTCTTTATTGTGTCAAGTGAGAGTTCCTTCTCCAGGGTTTGATCCATGTTATCATGATCAAAGCCCCACCGTCTGTCCCACTTCTAAGGAGCATTCCACATGTACCTCTTTCACACAAATTTGTTTGTTCTTGTTGCAGTCCAACATTGATTCAATATTCTTCACTCAATACCATAATTCAAATGCACCAGTTCCTCACTGGTCATCCTCATTCATTTGCAACTTTCAAAACAAGACAATTGAAAACATCATGCTTTGAGTCTGGTGCCCCTTACTCCTCAAAATGGCATCTTTGCTCTTCAATACTTTTAAGAGTTCTTTGTTAGATCTACCCAATATGATACATTCTTTGACTGCTACTTCCATGAGGAGTGATTAAGGATTCAAGTAAGATAAAATCATGGATAGCTTCAATATTTTTTCAATTTATTATATTATTTTTAAGGCAGTTGTGATATTTGTTTTCTATACAATG
The DNA here is from genome assembly GCA_004026705.1 of Nesogale talazaci. NCBI lineage: Eukaryota > Metazoa > Chordata > Mammalia > Afrosoricida > Tenrecidae > Nesogale > Nesogale talazaci. The sequence goes on along the minus strand of PVJH01018030.1, from coordinate 3,189 downwards.
AGGCATTATCCAAACTGATCATTGTAGTCTGTTATCATCTTCAGTGCTCCACATCTTTACTTTCAGCAAGCAAGACTATGTCTTTTCTAGATCTCCTGGAGGTGTCCTCCAGGCCTCATGGGGAGTTCTTTATATAGTCTAGTTTCTCAGATTATTTTCTGGACATACAATGGAATAAGGAACCAATGGAGGGAGAAAGTGTACCTTTCCTGATTTTTAAAACATTCTGCTTCCTTGCTCTTTCCCAACTACCATCTCTTGGTCGATGTACAGATTCTACATGTGTAAGAAAAATTCTAATGGAGGATTTTTAACCATTGGAAAAGAAATCTTTCCCTTGCCTCATATAATGTACTTCCTCATTTCTGGAATACATCCACCCTCTCACGACCCCCCCCCCCTTCCTCCTCTACTAATGACCATATCTTCCCTAGAAATCCTCACCTATTCCACATTGTCATCCTGCTCCTCTTCCCTAGAAATCATCACCTATTTCACGTTGTCATCCTGCTCACTTCCTTTGTGCAGAGAAAGCACAAAAGCTATGCTCTTGACCATATGAGGCCCAGGTCTTCCAGAATGCTGGTTCCTCTGGGTACTGGCTAATAGACTTTTACTCTCTCAAGGGTGTTACCTCGGTCATGCCTGAGTCACAAGTTTGCTGTCACACATGAACACAGTTAAGTGCTTGTCTCTGTATTGTGATTCATAGTTTCTTATGAGATACACAGTTGAATGCCTTTTCATTGTCAATAAAAGCACAAGTGAACATCTTTCTGGTATTCTCTGCTTTCAATCAAAATCCATCTGATATATCAATGACATTCCATATTCCATGTCCTTTTCTCAATCTAGCTTGAGTTTCTGTCAGTGCCCGTAGTGTACTTCTTCACTTATTTTTGAATTCTCTTTAGTACAATTTAACATGAATGTTATGTTAATGCTACTGTTTGAAGATCTCTGCATCCTTTGGGCCATCTTTTCTTTGTAATGGACACAGATATGAATCTCTCCCAGTCAATTGACAAAGGAGCATCCTTCTAAGTTGGCATAGATCAATGAGTGCCTTCAATGTTTCATTGGTTTGTTCAAACACTTCAATTGATATTTTATGAAACTCTGGTGGTTTTTGACAGTTTGTGTTTTTCCAAAGCCTTCCATGCAACTTGGGTTTTTTCCTTCATTACCCTCAGCTCATAATCAGATGCTATCTCACAAAGTGGTTGGGTGACAAAAATTACTTTTTGGTACAGTGGCTGTGTATTCCTTCCATCATCTTTTGATTTATCTCACAAAGTGGGTGGATGACAAAAATTACTTTTTGGTAAAGTGTCTGTGTATTCCTTCCATCATCTTTTGATTTATTGTTCAAAATCATTATGGGATATTTGCAAGTAGTTTGGAAGGGATTCAAGGAATAAATTAACATATTTATAATAAAATGACCTATTTTCCAACTTTTTTCATGGAAATAATGTTACTCTACTTACACCCCTAAAGTTAGCAATAAAATGAATGCTTAAATTTATCTTATTTTAGAAACATGATGCATCTGTAAACTACATTGAAAAAATAATGGCACCATCAGTCTCTTCGATAGATACTGTAGTAGAATACATTTTTGGCCTCAATTCTTTTCTTGCTTTACCTGGAAACTTTGCAACTATTCACACAAACTTGGGTTCAATAATTCACAAGAACCACTCATGGAATGCACAGGAACTACTACACTTATGTCTACAGTTCTGTGGTAGCAAAAAGGATACAAATGGAAAGATTCCTAGGATCACGGCTGAAGGGTTATGAACATCCAATTCCTTGTGCCACAAAAGGATGTGCTACTGTCATCCCACACGCCTTGATATTTTCATCACGTAGAAAGCCCATGAAGCTCCAAAATCCAGAGTTTATTTTAGGACCATAAGGCATAGGGAATCTTGATTAAACAAGTCTCCCTCTTTGCCCCCTAAGGTCAGCTGATATCACAAGGTTATCTTTCTAGCCTGGATGGCCCCACCCAAGAATCAGTGCCTTAATGTAAACCATCAGATGTTGTCTGGAAGCATTAGGATACTTTGATCAGTAGGGAAATTCCAAGGTTCCAGATGGTATCTTTTGGTAGCCAAGGGCAAAGTTATACTCTCTGTAGCCTAAAGATGTGTGCAAACATACATGGTTTTTCAAAATCATTTTAGAACATATGAATAAAAGATGCTTGAAGAACCCTATGGTGGAGTTTCATTAGGGAAGTCATTAAAGAGAGAGAAGAGTTATGTGACCCAATCCCTTGCCTATGTGGTTGATATGCAGTGGGAGATGAAGGGGCTTTCTGACCAAAGACGCCAACCTAAGAAAGCAGACCTCCTGATGCCTGAGGAATCAGGCTAGGTATAATCATGGTGACTCAGTGCCCTCTTACCCTTAGTTTTGTCTGTTTCTGTCTCATGTAGACCCCAAAGAAGTTGGAGCCAATGCAATTCCTACTTGCAGGTTCAGACTGTGACCAAACAGAAGTGCAACGAGCTGCTTGTCTGTTTTTCTTGGCCTCCTTCCATAGCACCTTGTTGAGCAGCCTTCCCTCAGCTGACAGCTTCCCCAGGATGCTTGCATCTGTTGTGTGCTTGGCTCTACAATAGCCAGACACTGCATGGATTCTTAAGTGTAGGTTAGGTGTTAGGCTGCTAAAAGCAGACCCACTCACAGAAATCCTGTACTCCAGTGCCTGCAGTGCAGCGTTCACTTGATGACAGGGTGGGTGAGAAATCTCCAGTGTCTGGGTTCTGAATGACAGGCCCCACTTCGGTGATCCTCAGGCACCACTCGTTTTTAGTGTCAGGACAGAGAAATGTGCCATGATACCCCTTCCTACACAGTGTAATGGGGTGTGGGGGGGAGGGGAGAGAGATAGGACATACCAAAATGAAGCCAGTTTTTTTGTGTTTGAGGGAAAGTTGCAAACTTGAGTCACCCTGGCAAACTGGAGAAGAAAATGACAACAAACCTGAGACACTGTATGCTGGGAGAATGCATACCACAAAACTGCCCAGTCACTCCAAACAGAATTCATGGGGAGAAAATAATACAATCTCTTCAGGGCCTTTGGTAGTCAGTGTCCATTCAAAGAATAAGGATATTCTTTGACGGAGCAAATGAAAGGCTTGTATGAACTGCTCAAATTTGGACGTCTAG
>PVJH01018029.1:0-46230 GCA_004026705.1 Nesogale talazaci | reverse complement strand
GAGCTCTTCCTTTCCTCCCTGGAGGCGGGACATATACTCTCTGTTTTGTCTTCCACCTGACAAGCCATATGGAGCTATGCTGATGGCAGCCAGAGCCCTGGGCTGGAGGGGCCATGTGGAGGACCCCTGCCAGTGCTGAGATGCTTCTGCTGCCACTGGATCCACAAGACTTTCCACCCACTGGCCTGTGATCTTTCTGCATTCTACTCTTTTTTTTTTTTGGCATCACTGCCCTCTGGTGGTGGGAGTAGGAGGCCCAGGCTTGCTGCTGGATTTGGACCTCCAACCCAGTGGGCCGCAGTCCCATGCACAACCACTACACCACTGGGGCTCAGCCCCTTTCTGCATTTTGTATCATTGCCTATATTGCATAGTTTGAAGAGGAACTTATAGACTGGTATTCGGACATATGGGCTAATATTGGACTTAAGGATTTGATCTGGATTGAGTGGGGGTGTTTTCTCAATATACAATTACTCTTTGATATAAAGTTCTCTCTTACTCATATATTTGTGTCAATGAATTTCTCTGGTCTATCCAGACTAATACAACTATTAATCCAGTTGTAAAGATTTTAGTCTTCACATTGAGTAATTCACATCAAGGGCTACAAACTACTATTCATCAGCAAGTATTTCAGATCCCACCTTTCAGCAAGCAAGCTTGTGTCATCTGTTTCAGGCTGTTAATAAGCCTTCCACCAAAACTGATACTACATTTTTTTTTCTTTTTAGGCATCACTGCCCTCTGGTAGGAGTGGGAGGCCCAACCTTGCTGCTGCGGGATTTGAACCGCCAAGCCAGTTGGCCGCAGTCCCACACTCAACCACTATGCTACCGGGGCTCAGCCATTATATTCTTTATATAATCCAGCTTCTCTATTTGCTAAGTGTACAGAGTAGATAAGTATACACACTTCTCTTGATTTTGAACTATGCCACATTCCTGTGTTTTCACACACCAGCCCCTTGAAACATATACAGGTTACAGGGCTGAGCCCCAGTGGCGTAGTGGTTGTGGGCGGGACTGCAGCCCACTGAGACCAAGGTTCAATTCCAGCAGTGGGGCTGGGCCTCCTACTCCCACCACCGGAGAGCAATGATGCCCAAAAAACAAAAACAAACAAACATATACAGGTTCCACACGAACACCACTTGTCTGCCAGTTTGTCCTACTGCAGTGGTTTGTGTGTTGCTGTGATGCTGGAAGCTATGTCACTGGTATTTCAAATACCAGCAAGGTCACCCTAAGTCAGCGGTTCTCAACCTGTAGGTTGCAACCCCTTTGGGGATTGAACGACCCTTTCAAGGGGTCGTCCGATTCCTGACGATAGCAAAATTACAGTGAGGAAGTAGCAATGAAAATAATTTTTTTTTGCAATGAAAATAATTTTATGGGAGAAAAAAAGAAAATTTTATGGTTGGAGGGTCATAACACATGAAGAACTATATTTAAGGGTCTTGGCATTAGGACGGTTGAGAACCACTGTTCTAAGTGAACAGGTTTCAGCAGAGCTTACAGACTAAGAGCAGACTATGAAGAAGGGATAGGCTGCCCACTTCAAAAAATTAGCCACTAAAACCCATGTGGAAAGCGTCGAAACTGTCAGGTACCGGAAACTCATGAATTGAAATAGAACATGTCAGAGATGGTGCCAGAAGGGGAGTCACTCAGGTCAGAAGGCAGTCAAGACATGAGAAGAAGAGCTGTCTTCTCAAAGGAGATTCCACCACAGTGACAGCTCAGGGCCATGGAGGCAGTGCTGACTCAGCGATCTTACAGGACCATCTAGAACAGCCCATCACTCTCTTTTTTGTCTTTTGGCGGTTTCATTGGCACCTCATCCACATAACATACTGTTGAGCAGTTCAGTTATACCAAGAAGAGTTGTATCGCATTATCACAATAAATTTTAGAATGTTTTCTTCCTGTGCTCACTTTTTATCAGAAAATCGTGCTCATTGTTGTTTGGGCAATACATGTTTTCGACTTTGGCCAAACAAAACAAAACAAAACAAAAACACAACACATCCAATTCAACAACTTCTAAATGTATTGTCCAGTCCCCTTGTTTATACTCTTGGTGTTGTGCAACCGTTATTGATGGTCTTCTCCAAATTGTTCCACCACTATTAAAGTAAACTCAGTGCCCCCTATGCAAAAACTTCCTCCTTCACACATGGTAACCATAGGTTATTTGGTTTCTTCTTTTTTAGTGGTTTTCTTGATAAAATATTTACATTTTATTCTAGTTAATTGCATTTTAAAAATATTTGTACATATATCAGCACACTCCATTCTAATACTCCCTCCTGAATTCATTGATTTCCAATTCCTCTAGCCCTATGTCCACTCCCAGACTATAACTCTTTTTTTTTTTGTGGGCATCACTGCCCTCTGGTGGGAGTGGGAGGCCCAGCCTCACTCCTGGAGAGCTGCTGTTGGGTTTGAACTGCCAACCCAGTGGGCCGCAGTCCCACACTCAACCACTAGGCCTCCGGGGCTCAGCTCCCAGACTATAACTCTTAAGGGAGTAGAAAGCCCCATCTATCTCCCTCAGAGCAGTTTCGAACTGCTGACCTTGCAGATCACAGCCTAACACAACCCGTCCTCCATCCTGACACATGCTGACATAGGTTGTGTCAAACCTTTGGGACTTTCCTTTGCTGATGCGGCATTACTCCAAATGGAAAGAAATAGCTGAGAGCATCTACTAATGATTGGAACTTGAAATGTTCAAAGTATGTTGCTTGGAAAATTGGAAGTCCTCAAAAATGAAGTAGATTAAAAAAAAAAGTAGAACACATCAAGACTGATAAATCGAGCTGAGCCCCGGTGGCATCGTGGTTGTGCGCGGGATTGCGGCCCACTGGGATGGAGGTTCAATTCCAGCTCCACAGGAGCGGCAGTGATGCCTCCAAAAACAAACAAACAAACAAACAAGACTGATAAATCATAGGCACTGGTGAACTGAAATGGAGTGTTATTGGACATTTTGAATTAGAAAATTATGCAGTTTACTGGGCCAGGAAATTCAGCTCCAAAAAGGAAATAGGATTTGTCATGCAGCATAGTGCTGCCTGTGATAGGATAATATCTAACTACACACAAGGAAATCCAGTCACTACAACTATTCCTCAAATGTATGCACCAACCACTGAAGTTAATGATGCGGAAATTCCACACTGATGAAGAATTCTACCAATATCCTCCATCTGAAGTTGATCAAACCTGCATTCGAGATAGGTTGATAATTGTTGGTGACTGGAATGCGAAAGTTTGAAACAGGAAGAAACCGCAGTTGGAAAATATGGCCTTAGTGATAGAGACTTTAAAAGGTTACGAACAATGGGTAAAACAAACAGCTGGGACTATTCCCTTTGACCTCTTTTTTTCTCCATTGGGATTTGAAACATCATCTGAGGATCTCCCTATCTGTGCCTAATTCTTACACCCTCACTTCATTCTTAATCGAATCAGATCTGTCTCTGCTAGGACAAGGACAGTGTTAGGCTACATCATTGGTTAGGACTAGCCCTGGCATTCCTTCCAAGTAGCTTTGGTCTTGCAGTAATTCAGCACTTGGCTCCTAACTGAAGGTCAGTGGTTCAAACCCACCAGTTAATGCAACAGAAGAGACGTGGTCATCTGCTCCTATCAAGAGTATAGCCTCTGAAATCCACAGGGCAGTTCGGTTCGGGGGCCACTGTGAGTTGGAATCAGTGCCCAGAGAAAAGCATTATGTTTGGTAAAGTAGAGCGTCCCCGTAAAAGAGGGAGACCCTCAGCAAGACAATTAGATTGACACAGTGACTATAACAATGAGCTCAAACTTGGGGACAGCGGCTGGGATGGTGCACACGAGTCAGGGTGTCTCTTGTACACAGGGTGGATAGCTATGTGCCAAACGAGACTCTACAGCCAACGCGACACAGCTGCATTCCTTCCACTCAGGACCCTTTGTACCCAACTGACTTAATTTCCTCCTTGACCCCAGTTATGAAAGTAGGGGCATTCATACAGTATTTCTATCTTTAGTACAGTCAAATGTTCTAAGCAGTCAGAAGGGTGAGTTGGGAGTAAGTTCGAGCTTAAATTCTGGGCATTATATTTGCAGAAGGCTAAGGATAAAGTTCTCACATCAAATAGCTTCTGTCTCACAGTGAACCCTGCTGGCATAGTGGGCTGGGTACACGTTGGGGTTGCTAGCGTCAAGGTCAGATATTTAAACTCACCAGTCATGCTGCGGAAGAAGAATGAGGCTTTCTGCTCTTGTAAAGATTTACAGCCACGGAAACCCACAGGGACAGTTCTGTCCTCTCCCTCCCTAGGGTTCATATGAGTCAAAAATGTCTCAATGACAGTGAGTTTGGTTTGGTTTTTGGATCGAGAACCCTGAAATCCCAAAATCCATTTATAGAGCCCTCATCTAGATTAAGCCTCGATTAAGCCTAGATTGACTGCCTTCTGGATTGTGACTGGTCCTGCCCTCAGTCTTCCTTACGCTGTGTTTTTCTGAGGCCGTATACTTTTATGGGAGTAGAAAGCTCAATCTTATTCCCATAAAGTGGCTGGTTTGTTCAAACTGCTGATGTTGAGGTTAGCAATCTATCCCAGAATTCACTCGGCCAGAAAGGTGATTACTACCACACACTGAACCAGCTGAGGGAGGGACAGTCTCTACAGGGTTCACCTGGGTGTGTCCAGTTGTGAGTCATGTCCTGACTGGCCTGGTTGGAGGGTCCGACGCCCCCTAACCATGGTCCCATCCCTGCTTGCCTAGATGTATTTGCAGTTGTGATGATTTGTTGCCAATTATGGTTTTGTGAGCATGTCCTGTGCCCCCTCCTGCATCCTATTTAAGCATTGATTCTCTCTTTCTCTTTAAAGCATTGATTCTCTATAAACCCTGAGATGCCATTTATGGCCTCATGCTAATGGTCTCCCTTATTCAGATGACATTTCATTGTCTTTGTCCTGCTTAAGACTTACTAAATGTTCTTCTTAAATTCTGTTTGAGATTTGGGGTCCCTCTTGTACCCTAAAATGGATGGAATGTGACCCAAGTTATTTTATTTAATCTAGTTTGGACAATCCCCACTACAAAATTCAGTTAACACCTAAGGTACTTTACTTAATGCATCCTCTGTGGGCTTTTTATAACCTGCTACTTTGCTCATAAGCAGACAGGTTAGATGTAGATATCACTGAAAAGACCACGTAATGCTCGGAGTCTTCTCTTATTTACCTGATTGCTAGTAATTAAAAGTTAGGCCCTGTTATGTAGTCAGTCAACAAAGACATCCTGAGACTAGCCTAAGACTTAAAACCTTCGTTGTTCTGCTTGCTTGCTCCTGGTCAATAGTTGCTTCTGATGATTACTTTGAAACCTAAGTTAATATAACACATCTATAGGTGACTCCTCAAAGTGTAAATTCCAAAGCAAAGGTATATATTCTATATGTGTTCTGATCCAAATAAGATACCACAAAGATAGTCTCTTTTGCATTGCTGTGGTCTCCTCGCTGGTATGTCTTCTAAATAAAAACTTTGTAAATTGGTTGTGAATAAAATATCTATATTTCAAGTGATAGAATTAATGATAACAGTAGTAATAATAAATCTAATTTATGAGTGCTTTAGGTAATGAGCTATGCATTGGGGTGCTAGTTGCAAAGTCGACAGTTCAAAGCTACCTAGGAAGAGGTTTTTACTCCAATCAAGAGTTACAGTTTTGGAAACCCACACCCCGTCCTGTAGGTTCACTGTGAGTCAGAATCGACTCCATGACCATGAGTTTCACTACTTTTCAGACACTGTTGTAAGCACTATACTTGTTTCAGCTCATTTATTGCCGTTATTAGGTGCCATCAAATCAACTTTGATTCATAGCCAGCAAGGCTATAGACAACAGGGCGAAACATTGCCAGATCCCGCACCAACTTCATAATGTTATGTTTGAGCCCAGTGTTGCAATCGGTCTTGTTAAGGATTTTCCTTTTGTGCTGACTTCATATTTTGCCAAGCATTATGTCTTTATTAAAGGTCTGGTCTCTGCTCTTAACACGTACAAAGTATATGAGGCAAAGTCATGCCATCCTTGGTTTAAGAAGCATTCTTACTGTATTTTTTCTTTCTTTTTTTTTCTTTTTTAGATTTCTGCATCCTTCTTTATTCACTTATATTGACTGATCTTTAAATTATTGAGTACTTTTGAAATCATTTTATTGGGGGCTCATACAACTCTTACCACAATCAATACACACGTCAATTGTATGCAGACCACATTTCTCCATTTGTTGCCATCATCATTCTCAAAACATCCTCCTTCTGCTGAGGCCCTTGGAGGCAGCTCTGACTGTACTTTTTCTAAGACAGATTTATTTGTTCTTTTAGCACTCCATGGTACTGTCAATATTCTTTGCCAACACCACATTTCAAATAGATGGGTTTTCTTCCGTCTTCTTTTTTAATGTCTAGCTTTCACATACATACGAGGCCGTTGAAAATGCCCTGGGTTGGGCCCAGTGCCCCTTAGTCCTTTGGATCATGTCCTTGCGCTTCAACAACTTAAGACGGGTCTATGCAACAGGATTACCCAACGCCATACCTTGTTTGATGGCTGGACTGCTGCTTCCATGAGCATTGCTTATGAATCCAAGCAAGACAGAATCTTTAATAACTTCTTTTCTCCATTTATCATGATCTGTTGATCCACCTGTGAGGACTTCAGTATTTTTTACATTGTGTTGTAATCCAGCAACAACCCTGGATCTTTATCAGCAAGCGTTTCAAGTCCTCCTCACTTTTAGCAAGCAGGCTGCATCATCTGCATATTGTAGCATGTTAATAAGCCTTCCTCCAGTCCTGATGCTGCCTTCTACTTCGTGTAGCCCAGCTTCTCAGATGATTTGTTCTCCACACAGATTGATTAAGTATGCTGAGAGGATACGACCCTGGCCCGCACAGCTTTTCTCAGCCCTGTAATATTCCTTTGTTCTGATTGAATGATTGCCTCATGGCCCATCATCATGTTCTGCATGAACACAATGAAATTTACAATTTTCTTAATGCTATCCAAATCATTTTATTGTCCACACAATTGAATGCCTTTGCATAGGCAGTAAAACACAAATTACCATCTTTCTGGTATTCGTTTTCCCTCATGATCCAGCTAAAATCAGTAATGATACTCTTCACACTATATCCTCCTGTGGCAGTCATGTGCTTATGTTCATTTTATGATTGAGATGTAGGGGTGGAGTCTAGCCTGTTCATCTGGAGCTAGCCATTGAGCAGCCAATGAGGCCTCCGTGTGGGCATGACTTTCTCCTGAGACTTCTGGGAAATCTCGCAATATTTCCCTCGTGAAGATGAGAAGCTATCTTCCCCAGTTGTTGGGAGTTAGTTTCAGAGACGATGAATCACGGACAAGACAAGATGGCAGCGTTCGAGAAGCCAGAGGAGCCGGCGGAGAGACCACACAGCTTTGCCCTGATGGAGCCAGACCTCTGAAGCTGGGGCGGCCACATGGAGACCTCTACCAGCGATGAGTTGCTTCTGCTGTTTGGGCCCTGAGCCCTGGAGGCAAGGTGCCCTGCTAGCACCAGGATTCTGCACCCACTGACCTGTAACTTTGTAAGTTGGAAGAAGAGTTTGTAGACTGATTTTGGGCATATGGGTTAATGTCGGACTTATGACTTTGGACTGGACTGGGATGGGATGCTTTCTTATGTCCCATTCCTTTGGTATATAAACCCTTTCCTTATATCCATATGCGTGTCCTTGAATCTGTTCCTCTAGTCTACCCGGACTGACACACCTCCTCTGAATCCGGCTTGAATTTTTGGCATCGCCTAGCTGGTGTCCTGCTAAAATCATGATTGAATTATCTTCAGCAAAGTTTTAGTTATAGGTGTTATTAAAGGTATTATTAGCTAATTCCTGTATCCAGTTGAATCACTTTTCTTTGGAGTACGTGCAAATATGGATCTCTCCCAAATTTCTTGGCATAGAGAAATGTGTTCAATGCTTCATCAGTTTGTTGAAACATTTCCTTCAATATTCCTTCAATTCCTGGAGGCTTATTTTTGGCTACTGCCTGCCGTGCTCTTTGAACTTCTTTCAGTGCCATTGTCACTTTTGAGCAGATGCTCCTTGTAATGTTGAGTGTTGACCAATTTTTGTTGGTACAGTGATCCTGTGTATTCCTTCTATCTTCTTTTTTTGGGGGGGGGGGCATCATTGCCTTCTGGTGGGAGTGGGAGGCCCAGCCTTGCTCCTGGAGAGCTGCTGCTAGACTTGAACCACCAACCCAGTGGGCCGCAGTCCCGCACTCAACCACTATGCCACCGGGACTCAGCCCTCCTTCTATCTTCTTTTGATGCTTCCTGCATCATTCAGTACTGTGCCCTTAGAATCTGTACTTATTACAGTTAGAGCCGTGAACTTTTTCTTTAGTTCTTGCAACTTGATAAATGCTGAGTGTGTTCTTCATTTTTGGGTTTTCTATCTCCAGATCTTTGTTCATTTAGGACTCAAAAACTGTAAACTGGGTACTATTATAATCCTTCAGGTAACTGAGCTACAGAGAAGTGAACTTGTCTGAAAATAAGTAAAATCATCTAGGCAATCCAAACCTAACTTGCCTGAATCCTGAAGTCTTAACTTCTTTAAACCAAAAAATAGTTTAGCTTAATTAGTGAAGAATGTCTGCCATGAGCGTTATGCTCTTCTAAGAACTAGCTGTGTGATTTCAAATTGACAAAACAATACTATGGGGCAGATGAGAAGTGTAGGGAAGGAGCTGTTCCAAAAAGCAGGGTGAGAATGGTTGAAGATTGTAACTTGAAGAATGTAAGCAATGTCAGTTGCACATGTAAAAATTGTTCAATGGCTGTATAGTCTCAACAATAAAAGATAGATGAGTAGGAGTTGTCATTTGCAACCATAGGAGACTAATCCATAGATCTTATACCTATCTTAATTTAGGATGACCCTGTGTTGGGTTCTCACTATGCACAGCAAAGTTAACCATTACAGAAGCTATTGGTCATGAAAGATACCTTTGAAACCAAAAGATGAACCACAAGGAGCTTCCCACCCCATCTGAAGTGGGCTAGTTGTGAGCCTGTAGAGCGCTATGTCAACCCTGATAAGCCTGTGGGTTAGACCCTTAGGCTTTTGTCCAATAATCCCCAAGTCATTCTATGGAAGAAAGATGAGGCTGCTTTCAACCATAAAGATTTATAGCCTTGAAAACCCCGTGTAAGAGTTGCTCTGAGTCAGAATCAACTCAATGGCTGTGGGTTAGGTTGTTTTTCTTTCTTTGCTTCAGACAGCTAATTCAGGTGGAGACAGAGGGCCTTGGTTTTTGTTTTTTGTTTTTTAGCAGTTTACATTTAAGATTACCTATAATCCAGGGAGTGCTGATTGTCCTGGTACCTGTATTCCATGTGAGATCTTTCGGTGTGAGTACTTGGACCTGATGGTCCTCACTCAGCAGCAGCAGCAGCAGCAGCAGCAGATAGTTGGAGATCTTAAAGAACTGTAAGCACAGCCTTGCGTAACTCAGGGTTACTTGGTGCAAAGCAGGCCTCTTAGCTCACAATGACTAGCTTTATGTATCCACCTGAAGAGGGAGCCAGCCTGGTCGGTCCATGTGGCCCTTGATACTGCTGTAGTGGTGAACAACAGGGAGCTTCAGTAAGACACAGAACTCAATCTGGCAAGAGTCCCAAATCTACTACCATGTGTAACTAGGACACCTATTTTTGAGTGAGTAGCTTTAAGCTTCTTGCCCCCTTTCCTTCTACCTCCATCAAATGTTCAGATGTTTTATCTTGCATTGTACTCTGAAATGTTGTCTTTGAAGTCATCACACCTTGTGACTAAGATAGAAGTGTCCCTGAAGAAAAGGGATATTTTCCTTGTTAGTCAAGAAGAGAGTCCTTGCAGTAAAAATGAGAGACGTGACCCGAGGTGTAAGGTGACCGACACTCTCTAGTACACCAGGGTCTGGCCGTGGAGGAGTTGAGAACTGTTGAAGGCCTTCTTCCGGGATACAGAGGAAGGAAGTGGCCTCTGTCAAAGAGCTGGTGCCCAAGAGCCAGTCCAAGAGGCTTTTCGAGAGACCCAAACCAGAAGGTCAGGCTATATTTTATGAGTCTATTTCTGCATCACTGTTTCATTTTGTGTGTGTGTGTGTATGTGTGTGTGTTTTGGGGGGAGGGAGGCATCACTGGCCTTTGGTGTTGGGAGTGGGAGGCCCAGCCTTTGCTCCTGTGGAGCCGCTGTTGGAATTGAACCTCCATCCCACTGAGCACAACCACTATGGCACCGGGGCTCAGCCCCACTGTTGCATTTTTTGCATTTATCCCTGAGCTCATTTAATATCAGTCAATGATTCAAATTCAGATGTCTTCAGGAATTGCACCATCCCCAAATAAAATACTTTGTGGTGGACCAGGTGAAAGGGAATTCATACCCATCTTTAGGTAACTGGTTCCAAGAAGTTTTAGAGAAGCACTTCCCCAGGCAGCACAAAGGTATGCCTTTGCTTGGCATTTTCACACAACACATTACTCAGTAGTTCAAAGGAAAATGAGCTTCTCAAAGCTTCTAACACTCTTATTTTTATAATCAATCTGGAGAGGGGTGCCCACCTACAGAAAACTGTAGGGGATAGAAAGTTATCACTGTGCGAGGCATTGGAGGTTGTGTTAGTCCGGGTAGACTAGAGGAACAAATTGATAGACACGCATATGGATATAAGGAAAAGGTTTATATACAAGAGGAATGGGACATTGAGAAAGTATCCCACCCCAGTTCAAAATCATAAGTCCAATATTAACCCATATGCCCGATATCAGTCTACAAAGTCTCCTTCTGACTCACGAGGTCACAGGCCAGTGGGTGCAGAGTCCCAGCACCGGCAGGGGTCCCCTGGTGGCCCCTCATTTCCAGGGCTCAAGGTCCATCAACAGCATCCAGTGGTGGTAGAAGCAACTCATCACTGACAGGGATCTCCCCATGGCTTCTCCAGCTTCAAAGATCTGGTTCCATCAGGGCAAGACCATGTGGCTTCTCCTCTGGTTCCTGCAGCAGCTCGGACACTGCCATCTTGTCTTGTCTGTAATTCCTTGTCTCTGAGACTACCTCCCAACAACTGGGGAGATAGCTTCTCATCTCCACAAGGGAAATAGCATGAGATTTCCCAGAAGTCTCAGGAGAAAGCCATGCCCACACGGAGGCCTCATTGGCTACTCAATGGCTATCTCCAGATGAACAGGCCAGACTCTACCTCTACATCTCCTACATGAAATTAACATAAGCACATGACCGCCACAGAGGTAGAGTGACAAAACACTGCAACACGCTTCTCTGTCCCAGCCTGGTTTCTCTGCCATCATCCCCGTTCCTTTGCTGGCCAGCCATGAAGGTTGAGTGATGCAGTTTCAGTGGATACAAGTCTTATCTAGACACGGGAGGTGCTACACCTTCCAATTTCTTAAGGCAAAACGCAAGGCAGCATTTTTTTTTCCAAGAGGAACCCTTGGCAGATAACTGGATTTTCCTCAACAGGACAAAGCACTAAAAGGGACAATCAGAGGAAATTCAAAAGCCAAGATCCCACTGGGCAGTCACCTTCCAGAGGGCCATCAGAGGGGCATCGCTTGCTGATATAAAGGCTAAGAAGAATGAGAAACTAGAGGCCCAGGTTGCCAAGGAGGCAAAAGAGGAACAACAAGCATCTGCAAAAACACCAGTGGCTACTATTAAGGCTCCCACAAAGGCAGCACCTCAGCAAAAGATTGTGAAGCCTGTGAACATTTCCACTCCTGAGTTGGTGGGAAATCCCAAGTTGGCAGATGAAACTTTCAAATTAAGATGCAACTGTAACTCCACAATAAGATGTTGAACCAAAGATGTCACTTGGAGGACTAAGTTGTATTTGACCCAGGACATGGTATCTGCAGTCATTTCATATGCATGTTGAAGCTAAACAATAGAAGGGTCAATATATTAAAATTTGCCTTGGAGAAGAATTACCTACTAGGGGCTGCCAAAAGAATGAACAGCTCTGTTTTGGGGCACTAGCCAGATTGCTCCTTAGAAGTGTGATGGCCACACTTGGTCTTTATATGTGTCCTCAGGAGGTCCCAATCACTGGACAAAGACAGACATCCTGACTGGTAAAGAAACAGGCCAATGAAAAACAAGGAGATCCTTAATGTGCGCGATGGATTGACACAGCGGGCACACACATAGCAGCAATTGTCAGATTGGAATAGGATCAGGCAGTGTTTATTTCTGTTATATGTAAGGTCATTATGAGTTGGGGTCAACTCAACAGCACCTAACAATTATAGAATTGTTGGACAAAACGGAGAATGCTTCCCCTTCCTCAGTGTTCTTAGTGGTGCCGGTGAAAGATTACCAAGAAAAAGGTTAGTCTCAAAACAAGAGTGGTACTAATAAAATTTAGAGAAATTCTTGCTGCGCCCCGGTGGCATAGTGGTTGTGCGCGGGACTGCGGCCCACTGGGATGGAGGTTCGATTCCAGCTCCACAGGAGCAAAGGCTGGGCCTCCTACTCCCACCACGGGGGCAGTGATGCCAAAAAAAAAAAAAAAAGAGAGAGGGAGAGAAATTCTGATTCCATTATTACCTTTGCAGATCAGGATTCAAGTTTAATATACTCAGTGAATTTCCTTACATTTTCATAGTTTTCTCCCATCTGAGAGACATGGTTCCATTTTGGTCACTGGCCAGCATGACTGAAACATCTCATCTACTTCACTGTAAAGGCTTCATCCCCAAACTCCACTGTCAACTGTTTAAAAATGAGTTATTTTTGGAGACTCAAAACCCACCTGTAGAAAACTGGACATTGCCCTCACCAGAAGGATCACACAGAAGGGACAATTCACCTAGAGTGGCATACAGCACCAACAAAACACAACACTCCATGTTTCCTTCTTTCACTGTCATGACCCAAGTCCTACTTCACGAATCCAGCTAGAATGGAGTAAAAATAAGAGCTTTTGATACACAAAGTTCATCACAGATTAACCCCCTCAGAAACAGTAATGGGAATATCGATACCATGTGTGTACGAAGGGGGGAAGAAGGGGGGACGGATAGCAATTATGAATGTATAACACAAACACCTGGGGGCATGAATAACAGAAATGTGGATGAAGGGACACAGTGGATGGTGCACGATGAAAAAATAGTAATGTATAATTTATTAAGAGTTCACAAGGGTGAGAGTGTGGGGGAGGGAGACAAAAACGAAGAGCTGATATCAAAGGGATCAAGTAGAAAGATGATGTTTTGAATGATGGCAACATATGTACACGTTTGTTTGATATAATTGACTTACAGATTGTTAGATCTGTAACAACCCCCAATAAAATGTTATAAAAAATAAAAGCTATTTCGTCTTTCATGCCTTCTATCTTATCATCTCAGACTGGGTGAGGACTTTATTTTTATCCTGTTTTGGAAGAGCCTTTTAAAAAGTCTTCTAGGTGTTTATGCCTCACACTACCTACCTACCTCTAATCTTGTAGCAAGAAAGCAAAGAGAAAATTTTTTAGAAGATGAATATCCTTTGTTCTGTGCCATCTACCACCAGGTATACGCAGTGCTTCTGAGCCAAAATATAATATTTCCGCCAAGCTCAGAATATACCGTTCTACTGCCGCCATTGTTCTTGCCGTCCTTTCTGTGCATCATGTTTACTCAATGCATTTCTTCATCTTTTGTATACTTAGAAGGAACCAGAAACTAGAGAAGTTACATGCCATACAAGAAGTCAATGAAAGACACAAAGCCATGGATTGCAAATTTCTCACATCCATTAGGGGTAAGCAAGTGCAGGAATGACCAAGCTAAAACCTGTAACAAGTGCTCCCTGTTGGCGCCACTATCTTATCTGGACAAATAACGGTTTCTCCCTTATTTCCAAGGGCCAGAATAACCCATCTGGGAGCTTTCTGATGCCTTTATGTGTATCTCTCTGTGGCCCTGCTCATTCCTTTCACCAGCCCAGGGAAGACCACATCATGCATGAACTTCATCCTAGATCCCTCTCCGTCATAATGTGGGGATACATAACTGAGACTATGCTGGCCACCAAAATAACTTACCGAGTCAATGGACTGAGTACTCAAAGGAGATCTCCCAATCACCACACCTAAGCTAAACGAAGAGGTAGGAAATCTCATTTTATCTTCCCAAACTTACAAGTAAGCCACTGAGCCATTAGTAGGCATGGTCAGAAACTGGGTGGCTTTAAATTTTAAAATAATATAAACATTTAAAACATCTAAACCTATATCTGCTTAACTGAGCCTATGAACTGAAATGGTTGGCTATCTTAATTTTGTTCAGAATTCTGAGGTCACAAGATAGGACCCCAAACCAAACTCACTGCCATTGAGCCAATGCCGACTCAGAGTTGACCTTCCAGGACAGAGTAGAAGGAACCCCTGCATGTTCCCAAGACTGTAACCTTATGGCAGTAGAAAGCGCGATCTTTCTTCTGAGAAGTAGGTGGTGGTTGTGGGCTGCTAACCTTGCAGGTCACAGCCCAGTGTTTACCCACCACACCACCACCAGGCCTCCAAGAGGCCACAAGAAGGCTATAAGAAAAAAAGCACATGTGAGCCTGTTTCTCCCTTCCTTCTTCCTTCCTTCCTTCCTTCCTGTTTTCACATCATATAATTCAGTCGCTCAATCATATCAAGAAAACTGTATGATCATTACCACAATTTCAGAACATTTTCTCCCCCACCCCATCATGATCAAATTATCTTTAAAATGAGCTGTGTAATCCCATTCCGTTCTAGAGCGCCCTCCCTCTCCTATCTTCACTGTTCACTCCCGAAATACCTTCCCCCTCCCCATCTACCCTCCTACCCACCCTACAACCCCTATAGATCCTTGCATCAGTTATTATCTCTATAAGCATCTGCTCCTTCTGGACCTGTCAAATGCAACAGAAACTATTTTTAAAAAATGGAATGAAGTGGTCAAGATGAAACAATAGTAATATAAAGATAAAATTACTGCAATGAGCAGAAAAGAAAAGACCTCCATCAATATCCCAAAAGCCAGGAGCAAGCAAGAGAGCCTTGCATTTAGAACAAATTCAGGTCGCTCTAAAGCAGTGCTTCTCAACCTGTGAGTCGTGACCCCTTTGGGGATAAGACGACCCTTTTAAGGGATCGCCTATACCATCAGAAAACACATATCTGATGGTCTTAGGAACTGAGACACTGCTCCTCTATCAGTCTTTAGGCAGGTCCACCCACCTATGAGTACCTGGCGTATTCATACTACACCATGTTTCCAGACAAAATTTCATTTATTTGTAATTTGAAATAAGTATTTCCCAACATATAATTACATATTGTTTTTGTGATTCATCACTATGCTTTAACTATGTTCAATTTGTAACAATGAAAATATATCCTGCATATCGGATATTTACATTATGATTCATAATGGTAGCAAAATTACAGTGATGAAGTAGCAATGAAAATAATTTTATGGTTGGGGGTCACCACACATGAGGAACTGTATGAAAGGGTGATGGCATTAGGAAAGTTGAGATTCACTGGTCTAGAAGAAGGTACTAGTGGGAGGTCAACTGGCTTAGAATGATTGTGGCAGTCATGTGCTTATGTTAATTTTATGATTGAAATATAGGGGTGGCGTCTAGCCTGTTAATCTGGAGATAGCCATTGAGTAGCCAATGAGGCCTCTATGTGGGCATGGCTTTCTCCTGAGACTTCTGGGAAATCTTGCGATATTTCCCCCATGAAGACGAGAAGCTATCTTCCCCAGTTATTGGGAGTTAGTCTCAGAGACGATTAATCACGGACAAGACAAGATGGCAGCATTCGAGAAACTGGAGGAGCTGGCAGAGAGAACACACAGCTTTGCCCTGATGGAGCCAGACCTCTGAAGCTGGGGCAGCCAGATGGAGACCTCTGCCAGCGATGAGTTGCTTCTGCTGTTGATGGACCCTGAGCCCTGGAGGCAAGGTACCCTGCTAGCACTGGGATTCTGTACCCACTGACCTGTGACTTCGTGAGTTGGAAGTAGACTTTATAGATTGATTTCGGGCATATGGGTTAATATCAGCCTTATGACTTTGGACTGGACTGGGATGCTTTCTCCATGTCTCATTCCTTTTGTATATAAACCCTTTCCTTATATCGATATGTGTGTCCTTGAATTTGTTCCTCAAGTCTGCCTGAACTAACACTATGAAGTTATATCTAGCCTAATCAGGTTGACAACTATCCGTGTTTGATAGTAAGACTGTTCCAGATCATTGTCTGTGGCCAGAAGAGATCTGCCAACAGTTTAATCTGACTAGATGCTCTGCCCATGGGTTCTGGGCTCCCATCATCCTCCATAGACTTCCACAAACTGAGTGTTCACAATTTAAGCTCCCTGTGTCATATTTGAATTTTATGCGTGTGTCATATTTGAATTTTATGCGTGTCATCTTTGGATCACACAAGCTAGTGTGCTGCTTCCATGTGGACTTAGTGGACACCTCACTTCGATGGATGCCTTTTTGACTACAAGCCTTAAAGACCCCAGGCGCTATTTCAATTGTTAGCCGGGCACCAGCTGTTTTTTTTCACCACACTTTGCTGTAGCATCTTTATCTTTATTAATCATTTCATGAAGACATGTATCAAGCTGGGCCATGTGTTGAAGCTGTTCTTGTGTTGAAGCTAGAGTTAAGTAAGCTCCCAGAATCCATCTGCTTGCCCATGAAATATGCAAGAAGGTTTATACTGGTGGTCATCTTGAACCCCCCTATGACCCATTACTACATTAGCACCAGCAGAAAACTAACCAGCACATCATCAAAGAGCAAAACAGAAAAGCTAAAAGCAGGGGAGGGAAAGACCCCACATAAACACAAAAGTATAATGTTGGCAGTCATCCGCCTGGGTTATCAGGCGATAGTACTGATGGCGTCAGTTTTCCCAGTGATACTGCACTCGGACACTGTCAGCATGAGGAGTCTTCGAGAACATGTCTACCTCGGGCTGTGGCCCATGAGTTATTGCCCTGCACAGTTTGAGCTCCCGTTCTGTTGAGCTCTAAGTGTGAGGCTTGTTTAAGTGCCAGGAGGAAACTTCCTGGGCCAGTTCTTCCGTGAGCACTTCCTTACTCAGCACATCAAGACCTGCATGCCACCGCAAGGGGAGTATTGAGGTACTAAATGCACAGTGATTCTGGGTCCCTTTTCATTCCATAACCCCCAAGCCGGGGGTTCCCCTCAAGGTCCAGTGACCACCACCTCCATGGTCCTGGAGCAGCCCCCTCCCCCTCTGCTTCCTCTCCTTCCAAATAGCTCAGTCCACAGCCTTAGGGGGCAGACAACTTCAGGAGCAAGGCTTAGTTTATTTAACCAGACCTCTATGTTCAGTTAAGGCTGTTTCTTAATCCCTACCCGGAGCCTTCACAAAGTGCTTCTTCCTTTTTCTTATTAGCTGTGTCAAAATAACATGGAGAAAGCAGAGGCAGCTAGACGAAAGTTGGAGCCATTTTAGTAATTCTATTATATAATTAACACCTTTTAATTTGATTTGACTTTCCTGTTAATGTAAATTTTAAAAGCTCCACAGTTACCATTTTTACCAATCAGATTCTTTCCACATAATTATTATTTACCTTCTAGATTAATTGGCTGAGAAGGCCATCTATAAATTCTAATAAGATGTCATTTCTTTTGTTTCCAAGGGTGCATGATTATTTTGGTAAAAGAAATGATTGGATAGGAAATTAAATTTCCTACCTTGCCCTACTTCCTCTAGACTATCTAGATCTCATTCGTTTGTGGTTTAGCTGTTTTATTTTTTGTTTGTTTGTTTTTTGGGGGGGCATCACTGCTTTCTGGTGGTTGTGGGAGCTACCCAGAACTGCTCCTGAGAGCCGCCACTGGATTTGAACCGCCAAGCCCACGGGCCGCAGTCCTGCACTCAACCACTTATGCCACCGGGGCTCAGCCCTGCTGTTTTGTTTTTAACATTGCACAGTCTTAAGCCTTACCGATCTATGGGACGGTCCTCTAGGCTGTTGGTGGATCTGCTACTGTATTAAGAATATATATATATATATATATATATATACACACACACACATATATATATAATGTGCAGCTTTTGTACTGTAAAATTTAAGCATTCCAAACTCCTAGTACTTTGTCTACTTAATGCAAAATGTATAGAATGATAGCTGATACTCAGATAATTTCCTTTTTCAACAGTTTTATATTCTATGCCACTGGCTCAACTAATGATACTATTAATGCATAGTGGTCAACAATGGGGCTGCTAGCCACAAGGTCAGTAGTTGGAAACCACTAGCCAGCTCCATGGAGGAAGGATAAAACTTTCTATTCATGTGAAGAGATGCAGTTTCAGAGACTTATAGGGGCAGTTCTGCCCTGCCGTATAGGATCATTGTGAGTTCACATTGACTAGATGGTCATGGAAAAGATGATTGATAATGTTCTAATATCAATGACAATGATGTCTCTAAAGTAAATCAGAGACATAGCCATCACTTAATTCTATCCCCAATGTAAGAACATGGCCCTGCTTGATGCTCATCATCCTGAATTGATCACGGGAGGTATGGGTGCTATCGCTGAAGATATAGGTGCAAAGTGTGGTGAAGAAACTAGAGGGTGCCAAGCCAGCAGAAGAAATAGCGTCTGGGGTCTTAGAGGCCTGTCTTCAAAAAAGCAGCCGTCTAAGTGAAACATCAAGTAGGTCCACAAGGAAGAAGCACACCAGACTGTGTGATCCAAGGATTGTAAGCAATCAAATCTAAATCCAAAGGATGAATGATATCAGAGCTTAAATTGCGAACAGGTGCTCTGCAGAAGCCTAGGAATAATGGTATTGTTGTTTGGCACATCAAGTTGCTTCCACCCCAGAGCAACCCTGTGTGAAGCTGTCCAGTCCCTCACCCATCCTCACAATTGTTTCTCTGCCTAAGCCCACTGTTGCAGCCCCAGTGCAGCCTGAGGGTGTGCCTCTCCGCCTCTGCTGCCCCAAGAAGGGCTAGTCTCTTCTGAAAACATGTCCAAAGTGTGCAAGATGAAGTTTCACCATTGTGGCCTCTAAGGAACACTCTGACCAAATTTCTTCTAAGAAAGATCAGCTTGTCCTTTTAGCAGCCCATGGTACCATTCAATATTCTTCTTCCGCACCACAATTCAAATGTATCTATTCTTCTTCGGTCTAATTTATTCAATGTCCAACTTTCACACACATGAGGGAATGGAAAATATCCTGGCTATGACAGGCACACAAAGTAACATCGATGCTTTCCAATACTCTGAAGAGGTCTTGTGTTGTAGATTTACCCCGTGGGCTGGGTTGTGGATCCAAGCCAGATAGAATTCTTCAATAGACAACGTCAATCTTTTCCCCATTTATCATGATGTGAGCTATTTGGTCTTGTTTACATTGAGTTGAATGCTGCAGTTTTTTATCCTCATCAGCAAGTGCTCCTCGCTTTCACCAAGCATGTTCGTGTCATGTACATATTACAGGTTGTTAATAAGCCTTCCTCCAATCGCAATGCTGCATTCTTCTTCATAGAATGGCCCTTTTGTGATGATTTTCTCAACATATAGATTGAATAAGTATGGTGAGAGGCTTCAACCCTGTCGTACCTCTTTCCTGATTTGAAAATCCATGCAGTCTTCCCGTGTTCTGCCTCTCGCTCCATGTACAAGTTCCACATGGACACAATGAAGTGTTCTGGAATGCCCATTCTTAAGGCTATCCACAGTTAGTCAGGATGCTCTGCTGAGACCTGGTCACTTTGGATAGCCCTGCTGACATTTGAAATATCTGTGACATTGCTTCCATCATTACAGCAAGAGACAAGTCACTACAGTAAGACAAACTGACAGACAAGAGGTGGTGGACGACTGTGGAAGCCTAAAGCCCATTTGCAGGCTACATACATGGAGTAAGCCTCTGGTCACTCCCCTTTGACCCTAGTTGAAGGGTGTGAATAGCCTTCTTAGTAGAGCATGGTTAAGTTGATCATGGCAGAAATATTTAGATTAAAGTCTAGTACCTTATCCTTTGACCTCCCTTATAATCCATTTTAAGTTTGTTCTAGCTTTTACTATTTTCTGCTTGTCTTTAAATTGAGGTTTTTATTTTTTACTTCGTTGTTGTTGTTAGTTTTTTTTTTTCTGTATATGAAATCCAGAAAAAAAAAGAAATCCAGGATTAGTAATCTATAGAGACAGTAACTGGATTAATGGTCCTCAGGGGTTCTGGCAGGGGAGGTTGGGGGGGTTGGCAAATGAGCTAATAGTGATGAGGACAAGAATGAAGGAAATGTTATAAAATGGTTTGTGGTGGTAATTGCGCAATTCTTGATGTGATCGCGCTACAAAATTGTAGCATGTATGAATTATATGCTGACAGAATGTTAAATTCTGTTAAACAGCTAAAGAATATTAGGGAGCGTATTAATATTTTGTGATCTCATTTATACATTCTCTGCATAGAAAACTTTCCCTCAGGTTAGTAATGCAAATTAAATTCCTCTTTCTCCGCACATTGCAGGGAGGGAAGGAAACAGTGTATTTTACAGTAAAGAGGAAAGGCCCAATGCCCCAGGGATGGACTTTCATCCCTGGGGATGAAATTCAAATTCAAATGATGCGTTAGACTGCCACTCAACTGGAAAAAAAGCAGCCCTTGTAGGATCAGCTCTAAGAGCCCTAGTGGTGTACAGGGCTACACTTTGTGCCGCTAGCCCTAACCACGAAGTTCAGTACTATCAGCTGCTCCCCATGAAAAGAATGAGACTTCCTGCGCCCCCAAAGATTTACAGCCTCAGAAACCCAAACGTCTTTTAGGATCACCATAGGTCAGAATTAATTCTGTGGCCCCGAGTTTAAGACTTTTCAAGAAGAATTTTGTTTATTCTTTTTCAAAGAGATTGCAAGATATCTTAAATCCCCACACTTCCTGCCTCTCTATCACCCACTGCAGCTGTATGGAGAACATGTCATTTCTGTTTACAGCTTCTCATGGTTTTTGCATGGTGGAAGGTATCCACAATGAAGACATTCACGGACGGAGACACGCACAGATGAAAGCTGAGGACATTCCCACCAAGCCAGGTCTCAGGCAGCTGGTTATTCGGTCTTCTTCAAAAATGCAAGTGCCTTTATAGCCCACCCTCCTCCCTCAGATGCCTGACTTCCCTGATAAGTGTGATGCTTATGTTTTAAATAAATGAATAGTTTGATTCAATTAAAGTTTATGGAAAGAAATTGTAGAAAGTACTTTGAATTGTATATATAACTTTCATCTGTTGTCTTAAACATGAGTGATCTCTGTTTTTAACACATGTGGAAAACTATAACCATTTCTCTACCTAATAGAGCTCTAGCTGAACACTGAAGGACATTGCCTCAAAGAAGCCAAGTATTTTGTTTTGTTTTTTCCTTAACAATTTAATTTTCCACTTTTTCTCCTTCAGAATGTCTCACTAGAAACTGACACACAGGGCTGTGTCTTCCTGTGTATCAGGCAGCTGCTCTGCACTGACATAAATGGCCGGTCAACGTTTATTGGTTCTGTCAAAGTGCTGTGTGGCCATTAAAAAGAGTGCTGGTGGCTTTGTGGTTACAGATTGGGCTGCCGGCTGCTTCCGAAACCACCGCTGCTCTCAGGGTCTCCTCCCGATGTTTGGTCCATCATTATTGTTGGGTTGGGTTTGGGTCTGCTTCCTGTTCGTGTTTTGCATGGTTTTCTGTATATGAAGCCCAGGGTAGGTGAATCTAGAGAAAGAGTAACTGGATTGATAATCACCTAGAGGCATGGCAGAGAGGAGCCCTGGTGGCTGAGTGGCAACTCCTTGAACTGCTCGGCGGTCAGCAGTTCGAAACCACCAGCGACTCCCTGAGGGAAAAAAAAAAAACATGGTTTTCTACACCGGTAAGCAGTTTCAGTTACGCAGACTCCCAGCGGCAATTCCACCCTGCCCCGCAGCATCCCCGCCTGGGCATCCATTCCATGGCTGTGCTGTTCAGAGGGGGGTGGCAGGGGAGGCTGGAGGGAAATAGGGAGCTAAGAGCCAGGAGGATGTGAAGAAAATGTTCTGAAATGGATGTGCTGACTGCACAAATCTTAATATGAACAATTATTTGTACGATATGTGAAACACATGCCAATAAAACTATTCACAAGGAAAAAGAGTGACAGTCTCACAAAGGTCCAGGGACAGTTCTGCCCGGCCCTGGGCGGTGGCGGAGTCATAATGGACTCGAGGGCAGGAAAGGTGCTTTGGGGCTTGGAGTCTGTCTAACACTGATGGTGGTGATTGCAGCTGCTGGGGACCGGCGGAGTCCTTTACAGAGAGCCGCTCAACGTCAGACCACTCTGGTCAAGTTGTCTTGAATTTTCCAGCAAAATCCTTTAAGAACATTAACTTAATGCAGTAAGTTTTGTAATTCAGCTTTCACCTCCCTGACGAGACCAACTAGAGCCCACTGTTGCTTTGACTTCAAGAGTTGTGGTGCCTCTCGGGGTGGGGGTGGGGGTGGAGGTGGGGGGAGCACCTAATTTGGGGCAGTTTATGCTGATCCTCGGGAGCTGGAGTTGAGTGCCTGTGGCTTGAGATCTACAATGCTATTTATTAGCAGCCCTAAAAGAATTTTGCGACACGTCCTGGCTGAGCAAGTGTATCCTGAATATTTCCACCTGGATGATGTATTTCATAATGCACTTGAGATTTATGGGTGGGGCGGTGGAGAAGAAGCTGATAGCTTTTAGATCCATTATCTGATGCCCATGGTTTGTCTGAACACCCAACAGTCATGAAGCAGCAGCAACAAAGCCAGGGGTAACTTAATGAATGCAAACCCTTTGCACTCAGCATCACCCCTCTGTTTTAGGTCCACCGAAGTGACTGGTGCCACTGAAGAATCCTGCTCTGCCTTTCCTCATCTTACTGAGAAATGTTGGTCTCAGGACCAGCTTCCTCACCAAATGTAGGGACATGTTTATAAATAACACTTCACCGCCCCTTATAATGTACTCATGAGTAATGGATTGATTCGATTTAGAACTGTCACAATGGTTTCCACCATCTTGCACATGTCCCTCCCCAAGTCAGAGATGATCGCTGCCCTTCAGAAGTCCTGTCACCGCATACAGTTATGAGATTCAGTAGCAAGAAAAGGTTGATAAACCTTCCATGAAACAAGCCTGGAACCTGGTTTTTTAAAAATAATAAATCATGGATTTTCTTCTGCCTCACAAGAGTACTTTGCCAACAAGTAATAATTCTCTGTTAGATGAAAGAGCGCCTGCCTTTGTTCCTTCAGAATTTCTAAAGCCTCAGCTTAGATTCCGCCCTCAAAATGCTTGTCTTCCCTCCCTTGGCGCTCTCCACTTAGCGTAGCTATGTCAGACATCTGCAGATATTGGCCACGTAGAGGCTCAACGTTGGCTAGCTACAATGACGGCACATCCTTTTTAGTCTATTTTTAAAAAGTTTATGTACTCTATTTTTCTTTTAAGCATTTTATTGTGAATCTGGTGAAGGTTCACAGAGCCATGTATGTAACACATTCTGATTCAATTTCTCCTTTGCTGTCCCTGCAATGTGCCATCACCAGTGTGACCCACTCCCTTCCTATGTTTCCTGTTTCTATCTCTCCTCCTCCCCAATCCTCAGAACTCTGTCCTGGAGTGCAACACTGCCCTTGTGATTTTAGTGGTTGTTTATTCTAAGGCGAGTCCCCTTCCAGACCTGAACCCATAGCCTCAGAGTCCCCATTAGTCTCTATCAGACCAGTAAAACCTGGTCTCTTTTTTCCTTTTTAAAAAACATTTTTTGGGGGTTTTTAGAATTCTTATCACTATCTATCAATCCATCCATCCATCCATCCATCCGTGCATCCATCCATATGTCAAGTCAGATTTTTAAATCATGATAGTCAGGGATGGGGAGCAGGGAGGAAGCATTAAAAAACCAGAGGAAAGGGGCTGAGCCCCAGTGGCGTAAGTAGTTGAGTGTGGGACTGCAGCCTGCGGGCTTGGTGGTTCAAGTCCAGCTGCGGCTCTCAGGAGTAGCACTGAGTAGCGCCCACGACCACCAGAGGCAGTGATGTCCACAAAAAAAAAAGCATTAAAAAACTAGAGGAAAGTTTTATGTTTCATTGGTGCTATACTGTATCCTGACGTCTCCCCATGATCCTTCTGCAAAGGGAAGTTCAGTTGCCTACAGATGCACTTTGGGTCCCCACTCCATACTTCCTCTCATTCACAATGATAAGATACCTTATTCCATCTACACCTTGTGATCACACAGGCTGGTGTGCTTCTTCCATGTGTGCTTTGTTGCTTCTGAGCTAGATGGCCACTTTTTAATCTTCAAGTCTTTAAACCCCAGACTTGATATATTTTGAGCTGGGCACCATCAACTTTCTTTGCCTCATTTGCTTATTCATCCGCTTTGTCTTCAGCCGTCGCATTGGAAAGGTGAGCATCTCAGAGTGCCAGATTATTAGAACAAAGTGTTCCTGTGTTGAGAAAGTACTTGAGTAGAGACCCAATGTCCATCTGCTTCCTTAATGTTAAACCTACAAATATATGTACATAGATCTATTTCCCCATCATATAAAATATATTGACATATGTACTTGCCTGTATTTAGAGCTCTATTCATGAGTCTACTCCCACTCTTCCTATCTCACCTGGTCAGCCTGCCTGTCTATCCAGGGATCTACTCCTGTTGCAGGAATGTGTAT
Organism: Nesogale talazaci; assembly: GCA_004026705.1. NCBI lineage: Eukaryota > Metazoa > Chordata > Mammalia > Afrosoricida > Tenrecidae > Nesogale > Nesogale talazaci. The sequence goes on along the minus strand of PVJH01018029.1, from coordinate 21,392 downwards.
GTAGCAGGCTTTGCTTCTATTTTGGCACATCCTTTTCAGTAACATCTAGAATACATATGTGAATCTATTCTATAAGATGTGTAATCAAAGTGTAGCTTAAAGATGTTCCTTCACTTCACTTATCCATTTCTTAGTTCATTACATGTTTATTATCTGTTATGTGTAATGCAGGCACTCCAATCATATCCAACACTGGACTTCCAATTATTAAAATCTTTTAAATTCTTTGTCCATTCCCACACAAAAAATGAAATTCAAAAGCTACTAAGGAATATACTGTATAGTGAAAGGAAAATCTCCTTGCACCTCTATTTCTCTGTCACTCACCAGTCCTCCCAAGTCAACCAAGGCTGCCAGTAACACTTGTATATGCCACTTCAATGTACTTGTAGAGATGCCTATGTGTATAAGGGGATTTCAGAAAGTTCATTGGAAAATGAAAGAAAAGTTGTAAACTTTTTCTCAGCACAAGCTCCATCAAATTCAAGATGCGTTTGTAAGCAATGACACCAGTCACTTAGTCCATCCCTAAAGAACTAAGGGTGCAGAGAATTTAACTAGGTCAATGCAATCTTTTAGATATTATGAACCAAAGAAAAATGGGTCCATTTAAAGGAATTTGTAAGACTGAGGAACAAAAAGATGTCAGAAGGGACCTCGTCAGGACTATAAAGTGTATTGTAAACTCTCACAAAGCTGCCCGTGTTTGTCGAGAAGACTGAGTGGGAGCATTGCCGTGGGGGAGGAGGACTCTGGTGGACCTTTCCCAGGTATTTTCCTACTAAAGCTATGGCTAACTTTCTCAAAACATTCCCATCAGAAGCAGATGTGATCATTCTTTGGCCCTCCACAAAATCAACAAGCAATATCTTTTTTTTGGTGGGGGGGGGGGCATCATGGCCCTCTGGTGGGAGCAGAAGGCCCAGCCTTACTCCTGAAGAGCTACTGCTGGATTTGAACTGCCAACCCAGTGGGCTGCAGCCCCGCACACCACCACTACGCCACCGGGGCTCAGTCCAATAAGCAATATCTTGAGCATCCCCGCCCCAAAACTGTTGCCATGATCTTGGCTCTTCGGTCAGTCCACTTTTGACTTGGCAGGACCACTCCTACCTCTTGATGACCATTGGTTTCCATGTGCTTTGTCTCTAGAACAGTACAAGGAAAGTCCTGTTTCACCTCCTGTTAGAATTCTTCCAAGAAATGCTTCCAGATCTCGATCCTTCCTGTTTAAAATTCCCACTGAGTTCTCTTATCTTGACTGTAATTGACCTGGTCTAGCAGTTTGGGCACTCATAATTCAACTTCAGTGGGCAAGTCAGAATTGTGTAGGCCGACAATTGAGATTCCTATGGTGGTGGCTATTGTTTCTGCTGGTAATCCTCAGTCCTTTTGAATTAAGGAGTAGATGAGACTATTTCTTGGAAAATTCATGTGAATGGTTTGCTACTGTGGACATTCTCTTCAAGGTTGCCTTGTTCCTTCTTTAGGCAAGCTGTCCATTTGTAAATGGCGGATTTCTTCATCTTCAACCTCATTTCATTCCTCCCAATGTTATCTATTTGTAAACTTCTGGTTTCTATGGAAGCATTGTTCCCATAAACTTTATCAAAAGCATCAACAATTTCATCATTCTTGCACCCAAGCCTCACTATAAATTCATTATTTATTCTTGCTTGAATTTTAGTAGAACTGATTTTGTTCTAATAGGAACTCTTTTTCAAATTGATGTCTATACTTCTTAGTACCTCATACTAGATCCTGTTCAGCCATAACAAACTAGTATGATTTTATTCAGGTACAAAAAAGATTTTTAATCCACACAGTTTTTTCATAATACAAAATTTCCAGGGTCTTTTTGAAGTCACATGTGTCTGGATGTATTTTTTTTAATGACTCTATACAAGGGTGAGTATAATAGAATAGCCCCCAGGGTTCCAGCTCATACATACATGCATCTCTTCCCATGTTTAAACGTGTTTAAACATGTCTCTGCAATCAGTGGTTGGCTGCAGGTAAGTTCTTTCAGCAATACACTTGTTTTTGTTCCATTAGGGTGCCTTCACAGAAGCCTATTCAAAACAGTGACTCCAGAGGAAATCTACTGGGCCAGTTCAAGTCAAGGCAGAAAAGTCAGCTCCGAAGGCTATGGAGCATCAACAAAGCCCACATGGAAGAGGCACACCAGCCTGTGTGATCTAAGGATTGGAAACAATAATATAATCCACATCTAAAGAAAGGAAGGATATCAGAACTTAAATTGTGAACACCTGGTTTGCAGAAGGGTGTGGGCGATAGTGGCGGTCCCAAATCCATTTGCGGGTCCACACATGGATGAAACTTCTGGCGAATCCCCTCTGATCATGGTTGGGAGGTGTGAATAGCCCTGTTATCAGACAGAGACATTGTAAAGTCAGTTATGGCAAACGCAGTTAGGTTAACATGTAGTACCTTATCATTTGCTCTGCCATTTTAAAGCTGTTTCAGTTTAAAGAAGGGGAACTACATGTGGATTAAGTCCCTGGTGAATTCCCTATTACCATCGACCAGGGTGTGAATAACCTTGTCATCATGCATCGGAAGTGGATTGTTGCAGGTGTAGTTAGGTTATAATTTAGCCCCCTATCCTGTTTTTCCTCATGACCCAAAGAAATTTGTTAGTTTTGTTTGTTTTAACATTTTCTGCCTTCTTTTCAATTGAAGGATTTTTTTTTCTGTTTTACTTAGTTATTGTTGTTCCTTTAAAAAAAATTAGTGTTTTTCTGTTCATGAAATCCAGGATAGGTAAATCTAAAGAGACAGTACCTGGGTGAATGGTGCCTTGGGGGTCTGGCAGGGGAGTTTGTGGGGAAATAGGGAGTTAACGACAATGAGGGAAAGAATGAAGGAAATGTGCTAACTCTGCTGGTGATTGTACAGCTCTTCTTGATATAATTGAACTAATGAATTGTATGATATATGAATTACATGCTAACAAAATTGCTGGATTAAAAAAAAAGACTATAAAGACTTTCTTGGATTCCAAAGAGATAGACTGATAGGTGTCCTCAGAGGCTGCAGCATGATGATGGAGGCTGACTGTGAAGGTGTTTCACCAAGTGATTTTCCCCATCACAGTAATGCACACTGTCCTCACTGTTGGTGGGTGACCAGGGCTGTCCTAAGAGAATTTCCCTGGGAACCTTGCCTTACCCACCTACACCCCCAACCTGACCTCTTCAGACTTCTTTCACTGGCCCAAACTGGAAACAGCTTCTTAAAAATTAAGGAGCACATGATTTGAGGTTTTTTTTGGTGGGGGAGGAGGGTATCGCTGCCTGCTGGTGCCAGCCTTGCTCCTGGAGAGCTGCCGCTGGATTTGAACCGCCAAGCCATTGGGCTGCAGGCCTGCACTCAACCACTGCACCACCGGGGCTCAGCCCGATTTGAGTCTCTTAAGAATGCAAAAACTGCTAACTTCATGTGGTAAAGAGAAGAACATAGAATTCTTTGGTTAAGGGTTACAGAAGGGATCACATTAGAATAGTGGTTCTCAACCTTTGTGTCATACACAACCCCTTTGCAGATCAAATGACCCTTTCACAGGGGTCGCCAGATTCATGACAGTAACAAAATGACAGTTATGAAGTAGCAACGAAAATAATTGTATGGGGTTGAGCCCTGGTGGCTTACTGGTTGTGTGCGGGACTGTGGCCCACAGGGTTGACAGTTCAAATCCAGCAGCAGCTCTGCAGGAGCAAGGCTGGGCTTCCTACTCCACCAGGACAGTGATGCCACACACACAAAAATAATAATAATAATTTTATGGTTGAGAGTCAGCACAACATGAGTAACTGTATTAAAGGACCGTGACAGTACAAAGGATGAGAACCACTGCATTAGAAGGTCTTAGAGTGGGAGGCATGGTTTTGAGCACAGCTCAAATCATAGAAAGATTGGACTTACTCATCAAATAGAGCCTAGAGGGACCTTGAAATTATGGCCTTCAGTCACTCTTACGGTCTGGAAATGAACTTAACCTCATGGTCGATTTTTAGCCAAATACTACTCAGTAACACTACTGAGGTACACAGACCTTTGAGAAAGCAACCATTTGAGATGAAAAGGCAGCATTTTTCCAAGGACAAAGCTCAGAAGGGTTGGGAAAGAAGGAGGGTGGAAAACAGGAAGTGAGTTGCGTGATGCCCCATTGTGAGGGCTGCAGTCAGTGACATGAAACAGTATGTGAATGAACTATTGAATGGAAAACTTCTCTGCTCTGTAAATCTTTACCCAATGCACAAAGAAAGTTAAAAAAAAAAACAAAAATCATGTAACAACAACAACAACAAATATTTCTTATCATTCCTTTAGTTCATTACCTTTATTTCAATATCATCAAATTATTTCTAGTTTTAAAAATTGTCCTCCACTGAGTTTCTGTTAATGAGGATGGAATACGTTGTCAAAGGATAGTGATGTTGGCTGGACTTGTGATAGACAGCATGTCACTGAGTGTAAAAGTTATTGAATTGGCAAATATTTTGCCACAATTTTAAAATATACCCCAGAAAAGGACTTTTAACTGGTTTCCAAACAGTAAGGAGTATTTGTTAGAGAATCAAAGAATAATAATAAACCTATCTTTATTTTTGCAGTTTGAGACATATTGGATAGATATATTTATATTAGCAATGCTGATTGATTTATTGAACTAAACCATTATTAATTTCGACTTTGAAAATTAACCATCTGTTCTATACCATTATCTTAAAACTTAATAATTAAAACATTTAAAAATATTTCATCGCAGGTCTTCCTTTGTTAAAGATACTTTTATATTAATGTATATAATAAACTTACTGTTTTAAATGTTGAAATTCAGATTGATTTAATTAGTTAATTCATTAATTTATTCCAGAATCATTTTATTGGGGGCTCCTACCACTCTTATCACAATTCATCCATCCATCCATTGTGTCAAGCATTTGTATATTTGTTGCCGTGCATCATTTTCAAAACATTTTCTTTCTACTTGAGTCCTTGAAAAAAACCTTTTATTTTAAAAAAATCCACAAATCATTATACACATAAAACAAGAATGAAGAGAGAGAACTGCACTGAAAGGGGTTACAATAGATGCATACAGCGGGAAAAGTCACCATGAAAGGTGAAGTGTGGTGTTTTATGTACTGTGTCCTACCTGGCCAACAGGTTACAGGTTGTTCTTTTGAGTGATCATCTATCAGTAAAAACTTGCTCATCCAGTAAATCAGAGGCCTGCTGGGGAGTCCTGTGGTTTTAAAGTGTCTCTGGTTTAATTGCTGGTGTAAGGGCTCTTGAGAGTGCCACATTTGTTGGGGTAGCTAAAGACTTTTTGTTAGTGTGTCTTTCAGTTCTAATGAGGCTAGCCAACACCCAGATGTTTACCCTTTCCTTAGCTTGCCAGTCCATTCATAGAACCCAATGAGTGAAAGCGTAGGAGCATAGCAAAAAATGTCAATCCTTTGTTTTCTCACCATAATTTCAACACACATACTCTTTTATATATATATATATGTATATATATATATAACAATATGCTTATGCTCTTGCACTTATCCAAAATTGATCTACCAATGCTTAGCATTTATTGGCTTTAGTGCATACAATGATGTTTTAATATGTCATTCAGGATATTATTAACTTATTGATGAAAACGGTACCCAGACTAGGACTCAGAAGTGATTTGCTGGTGCGTTTTAAATTGAAAAGTAAAGCATCAATCTTACATTGATTTGTGGAGCTCACTGCCATGGTCACCTGTCATGGCCCTTTAGGACAGAGTAGAACTGTCTCAATGGGGTTCTGAGTCTGTAATTGGTAACAGGAGTAGAAAATCCCCATCTTTTTCCTGCACAGCAGCTGGTGGTCTTGAACTGAGGACCCTGAGAACTGCAGCCCAACGCCTAACCACCATGCTGCCAAGGTAGATCAGAGAAAGCTGATAAAGAAAGGATGTAGATTGGAATTTTCATCTGGGTCCATGATTATGGAGTTTTTGACTTTCGAATACAACTTTGAATCTTCCTGAATCCGCAGAGTGCTTGTAAAAAATGCACCCGTCCCCCTTAATGAGACAGGTGTCTCAAAAAGAAAATCAGGCAAATGGAAAACTGAGCAAAATAAAATAGGCATTTAAAAATAGGAATAGCGCACCTTCAGTCACCATCATAATAATCTAGAATAACTCAAAGATAGTCTACATGGCATTTTGGCAGAGATTTCTATACGTTAGAAAACCCGATGCCTCAAGTAGACCTAGGAACAGGCACATCCATCCATTGCTAGTACAGATAATCTTAATTCTGAGGATTTAGTTTTAAAAAACACAGAAGCTGTTCACTGCAGTGTTATTTATGATAAAATCAAACAATGTAGGTGTCTCCTAGTGGTGGATGAGCTAGGTTATATGCATTGATAATCCCAAAAGGTAGATTAGGAATGCAGCCCAGAAATTTTGTACTCTAAAATTACATGAGGGAAATACTAACAATGGATCCTTAAATAAAGAACGTGAGTTAACACTAGGCATGGGGTGCTGGGAATTTTATTTCTTAAAAGCAAATACGAATACACTCACACAAAAACAACATTGGAAGATTATAACTCAAAATATTAGATCTTTATTCTTTAGTGATGGGCTTATACAGACAGTGGTGCTATTTTCTTCTTTATATTATTATTTATGCAAAATAATTTTTAATCAATGTCATGGATACCTGGGGGAAAAAAGCAGCAATCCTATAGAGATAGAACTATTTTACTTTAAGCATTGATGGTAAGGGATTTTGACTGAAAATGATTGAATATTTCACATTTGAAAAGGGTGACAAGGGGGAGAATTTGATTATCAGATGAAATCATTGACTATTCCACTGGAGAATGAGTTAGACATAATTGGATTCAATTTACTTGCTTTTACAGATGAAAAAAAAAATAAAGCCCAGACTTACTTAAGTTCACACAATAGCATTTAGAAGCCAAACAAAATAGAATTTTCTAATTTCAGGCTCTTATCTTTGTTCCTTTTCTACTTATTTGTAATGCAGTATCAAAGGAAACTGGTAGTTAGTTTTTTAATTTTGGGGGAGAAATAAAAACTCGAGATGGAAGAATTTTAAGATAGAGTTTTTTTCTTATATAATATGACTGTTGTATTTTTAAAACTACATATATAATTATATGCAAATTTATATAATACAGTGTATACCTAAATAGATATAAACAATTATATCAGTAGTTATCTTTAGCTATTGATGCACACATCAGTAGTTATCTTTAGAATGACTTGTCTGAAATAATACTAAGTGCAACTTCATGCTGGTGATTTAAATATACTTCTCTTTCTTATCTCCTCTTTCCTCCACCCCCCCACTCAAAGCCCCATACTAATTACAAAAGGGAGAAATTAAAATGAATTATACCTGTGGGTGTTACTAAAGATGAAGTAACTGAGGGCCGATGCTAAGATTTTCTGATTGATAAAATATGTTTTCCAAAGAATTTAATATACACTTGCACTAGGTATAGCATACGTGTTCTGTTTGGACATACAGTCAAGGCTTATGGAAAGCCTGCCATGAGACAGACACTGTGCTTTCCTGGGAATGAAGTGCCCATCAAAACAGATACAAACCCTGACCTTGGAGCTCAGTCCATTGTATTTTTGAAAACAAATAATAGCTGCTAAACTATATTTTACAAGGCAGGAATCAAATGCCATTCTTCAGTATTCCTTTTTATATTTGTGGACTAACCAAATGAATGAGACCAGTGGTTACTTTGCTCTAAATTAAGAAAGGGTTATTATTAGCTCAGGCATATACTTCTGGGCTAAAGAAGGGTGGATAAAGAAACTCTGATATAACCTCTCTCATAATTCCAGTACATTCCCAGTGCCCATCTCTGTCATTTACATCATCTCAAGCAGGATCTAATACTGGTTATGCAAAGGTTCCCAATAGAATGCTCATTTAACTGAGACCAACCAGAGAGAAAGCCAACAGCATTGGTGTCTGGAGACCGCTTTTATTTAGAGGGAAACAGCTTGTCACCATGTCCCTGCTATTCCCTATCGTTAAAAGAAAACCCTTTGCCATGTATTTTCCAGTTGTTATGACTGTGTCCTGAGATAATTTGTGGACTAATCTATAAGATTAGTTACTTTGATGCAGCACTTTGGGGGAAGGGAGTTAATGTTTTTAAAACCAAGACAACAGAATTCTATAAAACAATAAATTTTGGAATCCTTAAAACAAGATATTTTAAACAATGTATCTTAAAAAATATCAAGATGCATTTTGCATTTCAGAGAAGAGTAGGAATTTTTTAAGTTTGGAGATTTCTAACTGGTAAGTGCGTTTCCACCCCCTCCTCTCCATTGCTGACATCTCAGTCTAATCAGGATCTCTGCTCTTCAATCAAAGAAGCAAAGGTCTATAAGGGCTTCTGTCTCCCTTTGTAAATAGTGGCTTCTTCTCCTTTAGCTTTAACTAGGAAAATAAGCAGTGTGAGAAAGCAAAGCCCTGGCCCTCCCTAGCTCTGGACTATCACAGGCATAAAGAATATGTTTGCTTACCTGAGACCTCTAAGCGCTAGCCCCTACTGTGTCTTCCAAAAGAAAGAGAATAAATTTAGACTGTGTCGGGTTGAGATAAACGGGGGAAGACAGTAACTGTGTGTGACCTTGTGTTCTGACATAGCTCTGACATCTTGTGTTGAAAATGTTGGAAGCCTGTGCTTTGCCGCTTTCTCACAAATCCAGAGATTAGGCACCTAGAACCTGAGACTCCACCACCAATCCACATGATCCCAGACCTCCTAAGGGCCGGAGAAAGGGTCCCCATGTTCTCAGGGGTTGGCTGGCTAGCACACTCCGATGGACTCTGGAGGCCCAGGAACAGGCAGGCACCACGCCACTGGCAGAGAGACGTGAGCTTGGATCTCAGAGTGAAGGTATTCTGAGGCTGAAATCATAAACCGGAACATCTGATGTGTGCCTCATACACAGGGAGGGAGGAAGGGAGGGCTGATGACGAAAATGTCACCCGCCGCTGCTTTTAGCGCTTGGCTCTCACCAAGGCAGCTTTCCTGCCTGCCTCTATCCACACCCTTTTGCTGTAAGAAAGCCACTGAGAGCTCTTTCCTTCCCGTGTTCGCACTGTGAAACGGGCTAAAACGGATAGCTGTTACACCCTGCCTGGTTGATGTGTCTGGTGGGGAACCGGGATGGCTAGCTCAACTACCGTTGGGTTCAGGAGCGCCTGCCTTAAGGAGTTGCCTGTCCTGCCCCAAAAAGCAAGGAATTTGGCCTTCTCTCCTAATGAAACCCCTGTTACCAATGTCTTGGGAACAAATTACCATCTTCCAAGAAGTCTCCAGTGAGATGTTTGAGTCTGTGACCCTGTGTGACTCCACAGTGAGGTTGTAAGGACACGTTATTCCCTCCATCTGGAATTCTCTTTCCCTTGCTTTGCCATTGGCAAGTCCTGCTTGTCCTTTGGATTTAAATTGAAATATTGATTTCTTAAGAATAATTGACTTGACTCTCCTTCCTAGATGGAGAGGGAGCAGCCTGTGTTTCAGGCTGGATTCAGAAGATGTGAAACGGGATATCATTGCTGACGTCAGATGGATCTTGGCTGAAAGAGAATACAAGAAAGATGTTTACTCTGTTTTATTGACAATACGAAGGCATTTGACTGTGTGGACCATAATGAACAATGGATAGCCTTGTCAAAGAGTGGTAATCTCAGGACACTACATGGTGCTTGTGCAAACATGTACATGGATCAAGAGACAGTTATACAAACAACAATAAAACTCTATACGGTTTACAATTAGGAAAAGTGTGTGAGAAGGCTGTATGATCATGTTTGTTCTGATCATACTCTGACAAATCATCAGAGAACCTGGACTGTATGAAGAAGAATGCAACATCAGGGTTGTAGGAAGGCTTATTAACAACTTGCAATGTGCAGATGATACAATCTTATTTGCTAAAAGTAAGGAGGAGGTCTTTGTGATAGGTAAGCTTGTTGGGCCAACGTGGCCAAAGAAAATAGGTAGGTCTGTTGTGACAACATGGCCAATGAACACACAAAAGATCAGCTGAAAGGTGGATGGCTCGATGAGCCCCGCCCTTGCCCTTTTGCTCTTGGATCTTCGGACCAGCTGGCTGCCTTGTTCATCCTGTGCCTCAATCTCCAAGTGACACTACCTGTGGGACACTTAATCAGTGGACTGTGTTGCTGTGAGTTGAGGTTTTTTTCAAGCCCTGCATCACCATGCTCCTGAAATATACCTCTCTTGAGCTGGGAACTGTTGGACTCTGTCATCTGGCTGACTGTTGGTGACCTGCTTTGCTGTTTGCTGCTTGTGGCGGAATAGCCTGAATTGCTCTGCAGAGGACTACTCGGAGGCCCTCAAGACTCCAAGGACTGCCAATCTGCTAGCTGTCTCATGCAAGGGAGTTGCACCGAGCCATTTGTACTGCTTTATAGATTAGCTAACTGGTTATTTCCTATCTGATATATCCTTCTATCTATACAAATATGTAAAGAGAATTACTAGTGTCCTGGTTTTGTTTTCTCTGGAGAACCCTGTCTAACACAGACTTGAAGCACTTGTTGATGAAGATCAAGGATTGTCGTCTTCAGTATGGAATACAACCCAATGTATAGAAAATCAAAATCTCACAATTGTGGATAACAACATGATGAATGGAGAAAAGACTGAACCTGTCAAAGATTTTGACTTGTTTGGATCCACAATCAATGTTCATGAAAGCTACAGTCTGAAGTTCAAACAAGTCATTGCACTGGGTGAATCTGCTGCACAAAACTCTGTAAGGTGTCGAAAAGCAAAAACATTCCTTTGAGGAGTACGGTGTGACTGCCCCTAAGCCATGATCGTTTCAATCAGTTCATGTGTATGTGAAAGTTGGACATTAAAAAAACAAGACTATAGAAGAATTGATGCATGTGAATTATGGTGCTGGCAAAAAATATTGAAAGTATCACTGACTACCAAGAGAACAAACAAATCTGTCTTGGATGAAGAACAGCCAGAATATTCATTAGAAGAAAGATGGCGTGTCACATACTTTGGGCATGTCAGGAGAGAGCACTCCTGGGGAAAAGATATCATGCTTGGGCTAGTAGTTTTCTCGCAAAATTAAAAAAAAAAAGCCGCTTGATGAGATTCATTGACCCGGTGGCTGCGACAATGGGCTCAAGTATAACAACAGCCATGAGATGGTTGAGGACGGGCAATGTTGATTCTGTTACACACAGGATTATTATCTTGTAATATAAATGATGGCTAACTCAATGGCACCTAACAGTGCCGGGCGGAGAGGGCGTCTCTTTGTTGTCTTGATGTGCACCTCTCGAATGGCTCATGAGCATCTCTGCATGGTTGGTTGGTTGCCTGACAATCAGAGCCAGTCTTAGAGAGACTGGAACCTTCATGCACTGCTGGTGGGACTTTATTGGTGCAACCACCAGGGGCAATGGGATAGCACTTCCTTAGAGAGTTGAAAATAGAAATACCGTATGACCAATCCCTCTCTGCAGTGTAACTCCTAGAGAAATGCAGAGCTGTGGCACAAGTAGATGCACCCACATCCCTGTCCAGCTCAGGACTGTCACTACTCACAACGACAAAAAGATGGGGACAACCTGAATGCCCAACAGCGGAAGACTGGATAGACAAGGTGCATACGCACACTGGGTACCAGGCCATTGATGAATGGAACACTGTGCGACATGGACTAATGATGAATCTGAGAAGTGCCTCGTCATATGGATTCACCTGGAGGTCATTGTGTTACGTGAAATAAGTTGGAGTCGATTATCAAGGTCAAGTGGTGTATCAGATCAATATTGTAAAAAAAGTCAAGAAAAAGTGTTCACACTACAAGAAAGGTATTTTGATAGCTATCAGGGGAAGGAGGGAGAAAGGGGGCCTATTAATGGCTACAAGGTAGACATAGGTTTGCTTGAGTGAAGGGGAAGGCAATATATGAAGTTGAGGGAAGTTGATAAAAATGATGGATGCAGGGCAAGAGATTGGGGAGTTTGCAAGAATTAAAAACCACAGAGGCAAATACTGTTCTATAGATGGTGTTACAATAACAGTGATCTCCTCTGGGCATGTTGTCAGCAGAGACCAGTCACTGGAGAAGGACATTATGCTCAGTAAAGTAGATGAGCAGTAAAAGAGAGGAAGACTCTCACCAAGATGGGTTGGCCCTGTGACTGCGACAATGGACTCAAGCACAGGAACAATTGTGAATATGTGGAAGGGCCGTGCAGTGTTTCCTTCTGTTGTGCATAGATAAGGTCACGATGGGTTGGAACCAGCACAATGACAGCGAAAATCATAACCGGAGTAGATGCTCGGAGAGGCTGCAGAGGTGTGGGGGAGAGAGAGAGAGAGCATATATCCATGAATATACATAGGGTTGTCATTTATTAAACAGTTAACTGCTACTTAGTAGACAGTTCCCCAGGCTTCACTGCAGCTTGCATTTTCCTCCAATCACTGTAACATTCTTCTTATTACAACAGACTGTTCCCAACTCTGTAAGCTGTCATTTCTGGAAAGATTGCTGTTTGTCTTCATTTTTAAATGAAGCAAAAAAAAAAAAATCCCAGGCTGACTTTTAAAGTGGAATGTTGTATTTCCTCATTTTTTAAACCTATTTCAAAATCAGTAAGGTCCCTTAGAAACTACTTTCTGTAATTGGTACCTACCTTTGAGAATGAGGCTCCCAACTTCAAATAAATTCTTAACGTGACATTTTAACCAGATCTCCAGTTTCTAACTCCACCTTGGAAATTTCCAGAGTGATTTCCAAGTTGAAACAAGGAAGCCAGCTTCTGAAACCACTTTACAATTTTCTGTTCTTTGGAAAGATGGAGCCAGGAGCAAACCAACCTCTGTTGAGCATCTCACCCAACCGTCACCTCCTCTAATCCCTCACCACGGCCTTGTGGAATAGGCCCTATAGTTTCTGTTTTACACAAGGAGAGCCTGCACTAAGGAATAGCAGGGAGTTTGGAGGAGCCCTGGTAATGGAGTGGTTATGCGCTGGACTGCTAACCACAAGGGCAGCCGTTCACAAACCACCAGGTGCTCCATGAAAGAAAGACAAGGCTTTCCATACTGCTTACTAGTTACAGTCTCAGAAACCCGGGTTTCTACCCTGTCCTAGAGCAGCGGTTCTCAACCTGTGGGTTGCAGGTCAAATGACCCTTTCACAGGGATCACCCGATTCATAACAGTAGCCAAATGACAATGATGAAGTAGCAGCGAACGTCATTTCATGCTGGAGGGGTCACCACAAGCTGAGGAACTGTGTGAAAGCGTCGTGGCATGAGGAAGGTTGAGAACTGTCCTACACTGTGTGTTGACATCCCTTGATGACTGTGAGAGCTCCGAGGGAGTTCAGATCCTGAAGGAGTTCAGATCTCATGTGTGTTCCCCTCACCGGTTGAACCTCTGTGTCAAGAAGCAAAACTTTTAGCAATCATTCAACATTTTAGTAAAAGACAGTATAGAACCTATAGCCAAAGAAAGCTTTTGACCAATACTTACTTCTTAGCTTTGATACATGCCTGGGAGAAAGTGGGGAGCACCTGCAGAAGCAGGGGTGGCCAGCACTTAGAACAGCCATGAACTTTATGATTACTAGGGTGGCAGCAGCATTCTGGGAAGTTGGTAGAAAGGTGGATTTAGGGAGAAGACTGGTTCAGACATCTTTTTTTTTAAGGTCCTGAACCATAGAACAGGTGCAGGAAGTGGTAGAACAAGGCGAGTTCCAGGAAACCTCTCAAAACAAAGCCCACTCGTTTGGTGGATTGAGAATGTGATTTGGGAGCCAGATCCTTGGTTTCCCACTTTGTCACATGCGCTCACTAGCTTTGTGACCACCAAACCAGAAAGAAGCCAAACTCACTGCCATTGCGGTGACGCTGGCTTATGGCGACCCTGTAGGACAGGGTAGAACTGCCCTCTCTGTTTCGAAGACCATAACTTTTTAGGGCAGTGGAAAGCCCCGTCTGTCTCCCATGGAGTGAGTGGCCGGTGGTTTCTAACTGCTGACCTGGTGTGGGAAGCCGAATGGTGTTCCCATTCCTCAGTGACGCCTTTATTGACCTTTTGTATTGTAACGGCTTGTGGGCAAGATAACCTTTGAATCCATGAGTTCACCTAATTAGCATGCGGACCTGTTGAGTTCACCTAATTAGCATGCGGACCTGTTGAATTCACCTAATTAGCATGCGGACCTGTTGAGCTCACCTAATTAGCATGCAGACCTGTTTGAGAACTGCTTCCCCGCCATTTCCCCCTCCCCCCGCCATTTCTTTGAAGCTGTGTGTATGATTGGCTGATTATCCCCACCCCTCATTTCCATAAATTGTACCTCCCCTTCCTGTTGCTAGTCTATGTTAACCCTGCCTTTTGGCTCTATAAACGAGACTTGATCAGAATCCTGTCATGTCTCTATTTCTCACGTCACTTGCCCTTTCCATTCCCAGTCCCCCTTTCAGGAACCCACGTTGACTGATCCGCGGGTCGGATCAACCTGGTAGATCACAGTCCAAGGCAGGGCCACGATGACCCCGGGGCTCCTTTGTGTCCATGGACACATCCTTGATCTCTCTGGAAGATAAAGATAAGACCTACCTCAGAGGGCTGTTATGCTATAAACACTCCTATGTACTTCAATTCCTGGCGCATAAAGACCAACAAATTCCACTGCCCTGGGTCCGTTTTGATAGGCTAGAGGAGAACTGCCTGTCCCCCCCCCTCCCAGGGTGTTGAGCCTGCCCATGCTGACAGGAGCAGACACCTCATCTTGCTCGGTGGCGTGGCCGCTGGATTTACACTGCCGACCTTGCCGTTAGAAGCCCAGCACATAACCCACGATGCCACCAGGGTTGCTTCCCTGGCACTCAGTAAACATATTAACACAGAGAGTCGAATTCCCTTGGAATCTTTTGGGGGCCACTTGGACAGACTCTTCCAAGGCCTAGGAGGGTCCCTCACAAGGTGTTCACAGGGTCACACTTCATGCTGCTATGATCATGCTGTAGTCTTTTTCTTGAAAATGGCTACAAAAATTGTATACACTTCAGGCTCCGTAAAACCTGGACCTTCCTCTAATAGGCAGTGTGTTTGTGGAAAGACTAGATTTTGGAACCAGAAGACCTGGCCTTGTAACCTACTGTCCGTAGTTACCCTTTTCCCCACCAAACCAAACTCACTGCCATCGAGTAGATTCTGCCTCACAGGACAGGGTAGAAACTGCCCCTCTAGGTTTCTGAGACAGTCACTTTTTACACAAGCAGAAAATCTTGTTTTCCCCCTCAGAGCAGCTGGTGGTTTCAATGGGCTCAATGAATAATCACTAGGCCACCAGAGATTCTTCCCCAACCTGCCTCCCTCCGTAGTTCTGAAGGGGATACAATCTAAAAGCAATATACATTTTAGAGAGGGAAAAATTTTAGGCTAATTTTATCTGATCAAATTAGGATCCTAAGTGGCCTTATCCTGCTCTGGATTTGTTTGCAGACATTACTTAACCCACCTTGTTTTTTCCACAGGTCAAATTGGAGATTATTTTTTGTTCATATGCTTATAAGGTTATTGTGGTGTTCAAAATGAGTTAAGCATATCAATTGCATTATCACTGAAAGCCAATCTTAACTCTAACTTTATAGAAATATACTGTGACCCCCTGTCTTCCTGAGTTTAAGAGACCAGCCAGCAGTTTTGTGAGGCCACAGAGAAAGTGGTGCTGCAAGTCACTCTCTGGCCCAATGCTTACCTAGGATGCAGAATGTTTAGTTTGTGCTTATGGAAAGGTCTCATTCAGATGTGTTTAAACACTGATGTTGAATATAAGAATCACTCTTAGGTATTAAAGAAGGAAAATACAATGGAAATCATTTCATTGAGTGAGGCAGTCAAAAACACGTCTGACTTCAAAATCTGTCTTCTGAATCACTGTGGACACTGAGTCATCCTCTGTGCATGCAACACAGGTAGCCCAGCATTTTTTGAAGAGGGCTTCACTTTTTATTGTTTTTCCCTGAGGTTTTCTTCCAACTCTAGGGCAGTTACAAAATCTCCTGTCAACTTGTGAAGGGGTGGAGACTAACCTGTCAATCAGGTCATATAGCCAATGAGACCTCTGTGTGGGCATGACCTTCTCCTGAGGATTCTGAGAACTCCTATCTTCTTCCCTAGAGACAGGATAAACACTCTCTCCTTGTGCTTTCTCCCTGAGAGACATTCCTGTAGACAAGGCACATGAAGCTACCCAGAGCCCTGGAGCTGGAGGAGCTACATGGAGACCCACACTGAAATGCTGCCACCACCACTGGATCCACAAGAATTCACAGGCCTGTGACCTTCCTGCATTCGGCATCATTGCATGTGTTGCATGAGTCTGAAGAGGAATTTATAGATTGGTATTGTGTTAGTCCGGGTAGACTAGAGGAACAAATTTCATAGACAAGCATATGGATATAAGGGAATGGTTTATATACAAAAGGAATGGACACTGAGAAAGCATCCCAACCTAGTCTAGTTCAAAGTCATAAGTCCAATATTAGCCCATATGCCCAACACCAGTCTATAATGTTTCCTTCCATCTCACGGAATCATAGGTCAGTGGGTGCAGAATTCCCGCGCTGGTAGGGGTCTCCTCATGACTCCTTATTTCCAGGGCTCAGGGTCTATCAACATCAGCCAATGGTGGCAGAAGCAACTCATCACTGGCAGGGGTCTCCATGTGACCTCTCCAGCTTCAGAGGTCATACTCCATTTGGGGCCAAGCCGTGTGGCTTCTCCAGCTCCTCAGACGCTGCCATCTTGTTTTGTCCATGATTAATCGTCTCTGAGACTAACTCCCAACAACTGGGGAGATAGCTTCTCATCTTCACGAGGGAAATATCGTGAGACTCCCCAGATGTATCAGGAGAAAGCCATGCCCACACAGAGGCCTCATTGGCTACTCAATGGCTATTTCCAGATTCACAGGCTAGATGCCACCCCTACATCTCAATCATGAAATTAACATAAGCACATGACCACCACAGGTATTGGAGATATGGGCCTATATTGAACTTAGAGACTTGATCTGGACTGGGTTGAAATGCTTTCTTAATATACAAATTACTCTTTGATATAAAGCTCTTTCTTATACTCAGATGAGTGCACAGTCATATGAATTTGTTTCTCTTGTCAACCCAGACTAACACAAAGTCTCTGACATCATCCATTTTGCCAGTTTTGACTCTAGTACTTTCTTGATCTTACCAGAAGGTGTCAATGGAAAGTTTTCAGGCAACCACTAGGACTCTTATTGCTTGCTCGTATGAAATGGTTCGCTGCCTGGAATGTGCAGGGGTTTCCATTGTCCAGTCTCATCATAGGAACAAGAACCACGTTGGCACACGAGCAGGCACTGATAACTGGGTCAAAACTGTTGAGTGGCTGAAAGTGATTACGAAGTGCCAATGGTACATGTCTCGATTTCAGACATATTAAATGTGAAAATATGTGCGTCTCAGAATTAGTGGAAGGCAGTATTGACATCTTACAAATGAAACAGTGATAAAGGCAGAGAAGTTAAGCTGTGCAGGAGCTCACAACTCATCCTTTCCTCTCCACCCTCGTGACCACTGGAATCCTGTCCTCTACAATGCAGTCCAAGCTAGGACAGCCCAACAGAGGGCTCGGGGGTCTAGAGGAAAGAGAATTGGCACTGGCGTCTGTATCAGTCTGGGTTGGCTAGAGAACAAATCCAGGGGCAATCATATATGTAAAGGAAAGAACATAACTGAGGGATGTGACTAGCCTTATGATCAGACAGGGAGCCCTGTAAAGTCGATTATGGCAGATATGGATAGGCTGAAATGTAATATCTTATTTGAGCTCCCTTCTTAACTACTTAAAATTGTTTCAGTAAGAAACATGGGAAAATACACATGCCTCTGGTGACTCTTCTCTGACCATGGACCAGGGGTGTGAACAGCCTTTCTATCCTGCAGAAAATGCATCGGAAAGTGGATTACTACAGATGTAATTAGGTTTAAATATAATACTTTCTCATTTGAACTCCTTGTTTATCTATTTTTAATTTGTTCTGATTTTGAATACTTTCTGATTTCTTTCCTATGGAGGTCTTTAATCTATTTTACTTCAGGAATGTTATTAGTTTTATTTTGCTTTTAAAAATGTTCTTCTGTATATGAAATCCAGGATAGGTAAATCTATAGAGACAATTACTGAATTAATGGTTCCTTAGGGGTGTGGCAGGGGACCTTGGGGGAAATGGGAGACTAATAATGGTAAGTATAAGAATGAAGAAAATGTTCTAAATTGGTTGTGATGATGATTGTACAGCTCTTCTTAATATGATGGAAATATCGAATTGTATAGTTTGTGAATTATATGCCAATAAAACTGCTCATTAACAAAGAGAGGCTCAGCATATTATGACACCAGACATATGAAATGCTATTGTGAAATAGCACAGACCAGGAAGGGTAGAGGGAGGTAATGAAGTCAAACTGCAATATCCTCATTGTGTTTCCAAGGTCCAGAGGTTAGGTGAACCTTGTTAGACTTCAGAGGAGCAAAGACCTCCCCAAATTAAAAGACACCCACAACTAATAGTGCAATGTATCATTTCAACCCAACACCATCTTGTTCTGCTAGTTTATGTATACACACACTGGTTCCCCATAACCATTTAAAATTTGAAGATAGAATGGCATCTTATTTTAAAATATTCAGCCTGTGATGCATGGATTGTTGTAAAAGCTCTTAAAATGATTTGTGAAAAGTAAATAATAAATAAAATATCCAGCATGTACACAGTGCCTGGAATAATGCTAGGCTGTGCTTAGAATAATTCTTCATGTCACTTCTTCCTCCTTGGATCTGAGTGCCCTGGCAGAGATTCTATTTTGCAAGATCTATGTAAAGGTGAGAACACAGATAATTTTTTGACATCAGCCCATACTTTTCCAAGAACCCCTTTACTCTAGAAAACCTGTTTTATTGGCAGAACGATTGCAAAATCTGACTCTCCTCTTCACTTCACTGGAATGCCCTGGTAATTGCCAAAATGTTGCCCTGCCTCATAAAAATTCTTGGCCAGACCTCTGGACTTCCAGCCCATGCAACTGTTGGTCCTGAAGCCCCGTTCTCCTGTAACTTTACATGAAAAGTTATTTCTTCATGCCACAGAAGGAATGAAGACACTGTTGCTTCCCTCAAGTAGTTTATGATTTTAATGGAAACGAACATGTGGTATTTTAAATAGCAGGTAGAGACTTCAGTGACAGTGTGCATAGTAGAAGAGAAAACAAAGGCAATGAGAATAAAATGACTTTACGATTTCATTGGGGGGAGACATCACTTCTGCTGCTTCTTGTGAGAAGGCCACGAGCTCCAGGTAGGAGCTTCTCATGTTCTGTTTATCTTCCTGTCGCCATCTTTAAGTGTCCCTCTGGGGAGTACACATATTTTGTGCTCCGTGGGCCACCTCCCAGGTTTGGGCACTCTCATCTCTTGACCTGAGGATATTCATTGGTATCAAGAGTCAGGCCTTCCTCCTGTCCACCTTATCTCTTTACTGTTAACTTGCTAGGTGAAGGCCATGCTTTCACTGATTTTGTTTTTGCAGTCTCAAGGTCTGGGAGCCAGGACAGCAGCTGTCCACGGTCTTACAAACTGAAGCTCTTCTTCTAGGATATTAGGTCAAAATTTGTATGATTCCCACTTGTGCTTGTCTCATCTTTCTGCCTGGAACATGATCCTGCAATAACCCTTTCTTGTTAGATGAAGAGACTTTGTTGAAGCTACCACCTCTCACCCCTTCACCTCACTTTCCCTGTTCTTCCTCCACCCTTTCTCTGTTGGCGACTTCATCTGTTTCCCTAGGAGAATGAATGTCATCTCATTCCAAGTCTTCAATCAATGTGTTCTAAAAGGAGAGGAAGCCTAAGAGTATGAGTCAACGTTATTCCTGGGACTGAACTCTGCTTGCTCTCTGATTAGTTGCCCTGAGGAACAGGGAAGAGAAGTACAATTTCTGTTTCTCTTGCTATTAAAGCCAAGTGGTTTTAAACCATTTCATTAATTTTAAAAAGAGCTACTTAAAGTGATAATACACTGAACTCTTAATTATATGCACATTAAGAATGACTGAGTTGTTGGCTTGAGGGTGTGTCAAGTGTCTCAAGTGCTGATATTCCTTCTGGGTGTTGGCTCTTGAGGTGAAAGCTGAATCAAATTGCCCCAAGAGATTATGTGGAGACCTGCCGAGAGGCCTCTTAAGTGATTACTCTCCTCCACCTTTCTCAGGTGTGGTACATTACTATAGCCTGCTCTCCTTCTCGGCCCACCTTGTATCATGGGGACTTGTGTGCGCCGTTTTCTTACTCCTAGTCCCTTCTCTTCACATCACTGAACAGTGCCTTGCACAGGCCGATGCTCAGCAGATGCTTGCGAATCACTTGATCAAGGCTTGCTAATGTGGGAGCCTGTCATGGTTGCCTGCCTTTGTGGGACCCTTTTAACTCTGTGGGCCAAACCTGCTCTAAGTTTGAGCAGAAAGAATAGCAGATACCTGTACAGTCCGGAACTATAACTCCCCTGAAGGTCAATGAGAATGAAAAAGAAGCACAAGGACAAGCAGCTGTGCTGGGGTGATAGTCTTTTCAGAATCGGACTCAGACAGACCTCGAGAACAGCTCTGAGAAATTGTATCCAGAAAGAAGCAACTGGAGAGCATTCGGATTCAGCAAGAGGCTCTTCCCATTAGTAGCCAAGTGTGTGACTGTTTATGCCACCCAAGACACCAGCAAGAGGATCTCTGACTCTGCGTCTCACCCTGTTCTCACAGAGGGCGTAAAAAAGAGACTCTCTTTCTTGTCCCGGACTGCAACCATGAGAGCTTTGATGACAGGAGGCTTGCTGAGACTGAGCAGATGCCGTAGGAATGCCTGTACTCTTCCCTACTGCCTATTTTGGCCATCTCCCTCAGCAGTGGCGAGATCAGAGGCTCAGAGGCTTGAGCCAAGCCAAAGATACAGGAGAGAATGATCTGGAATCTACCTCCATGGATAGGGCCAATTAAGACAAGGAGGGCGTGCAGAGAGGGGAATGTTCAGAAAAACAAGCGTTTTGCAAGAATCTGGAGTCATAAGGTAAAGGGGCCAAGCCCTCAACTTAGTTAACCCCTGAGTTTGGTGGGAGCTGTGACTCTTTGAGGGGAGTTGGAATATGAGAAGTCACAAGATCTTGAGCGAGTGGGCTTGGGGAGGGAGTGGGTCAGAGTGGCT
>PVJH01018028.1:0-46260 GCA_004026705.1 Nesogale talazaci | reverse complement strand
GGGGGGGGGGGGGGGGGGGGGGGGGGAGAGGGAGGGGAGCTTGCCTCACCCTCGCAAGAGCCCCGTGAGAAAGACCTGCTTGGCAGGAGTGGAGAGGGCACTGTGGAGGAGCTGCCGTGGCCTGCGCAAAGCCTCCCTCAGCAGCCATCTCGGCACCTGCTGGCCCACGCAGCTGGGAGACCCCCTGCCCCGCTTTCTGTGCTGACGGGAGGGAGCGGGGGTCCACACCAGCGAGGGAGTGCGGCCTGGGGGGTGGCCCACATGTGACATCTATGCATCACGGGAACAGTAAGACGAGGGTACACTCACCCGGGCCAAGGGGACGTCAGGGCCCCCTCCTGGCACGGGTTCCGTGATGGCCCCCGTTTTACAGAGGAGAAAAGAGAAGCGGTTTCCTGCTGCGCCCCAAGATCAGACCTAGAGTGCCCTTCGTGGCCACCTGGCGAGGTCTGCCTGCCCTTCTCTGGAAGCTGACCAGGCAGTCAGGTGGGCGGGCCTGCTCCCGGAGCTCACCTGGTTCCGGATCTGCTGGTGCATCCGGTCTTTCTTCACCTGGAGGGCCTCAAAGGCAGCCTTTTGCATGGCACTCTGCAACAGAGGTCACTGCCGTCAGCAGGCCGCCCGGCCCAGCACAGGCCTCACGCTGCCCAGGTCTGCACCGTCGGTCCGTTCCTCTCAGAAAGGCCGAGGACCCACTCTCAGCAAAGTTGTTTAAAACGTTAAAAATAAGTGATTAAGCATTGCTCCGTGCTCTTCACGCCTGGCCCACCGAGCCTGTCCAGGGAGGAGAGGGAGGGGTAGGACGGGAGCCGGTCTGTGCAGCTCTAGGGACCCACTAGGGAGCACAGGTTAGACGCCAATGCCAGTCAACACTCAGGGCAACTGCTTTGGGGAGAGAGAGCAGAGAGGTGGAGGGGTGAGGGAGAGAAGGCAGCTGGGGGGGCGGGGGTGGGGCAGAGGCTGGCGATGAAGATGGAGGAGGAGAGGAGGGGGGAGGGTGGAGAAAGGAAGCTGGGCAGGGGCTTCAAGGAAAGAGCTGGAACAGGACCCAAAGGACAAGTCACCGCTGATTCTAACGGGCAGCGAGCAGGGGAGCCTGCCGGGGAGAGCAGAGCAGACTGGGTCGGTGGGTTCTGAGGGGTGGGGGGGGGGACGGGAGCCATGAGTGGTTCAGTCGCTGGCTTTGCGGTTAGGAGATCCAGAGAAAACCCCCCACGCCCGCCGCTCATTCTCCCAAGGAGGACAAAGGCTGGGGGAAGCAGCAGGAACTCCGTTGCTAGCAGCTTCCTCCAAAGCAGCAATGGGCCAGCCGAGGTCAAAGGGCAGCTGGCGGGGTTTGGAATAACGCTGAAGGGGAAGGTCCCAGTGTCCTGTCCTGTCGGCTTGACCTCAGTGGCCTCACCCCATCACCTCCTGCCTCCTGAGGCCCTGACGGCAGAACCCCTTCCTTCCACAGGATGAACAGCAAGTGTTGACAGGGTGGGGAACCCCTCTCTGGAGCTCACCAGAGGCTGCTCCTCCCCCTCTTTCCGAGCCTACCTTTTTAAGGTCACCAGGCCTGCTGGGTCTTGCAAGCTTTATAGGGCAGGACTCTGTGGAGGGTGCCAGGAATCCGCCTGGTTTCCTGTGCCCCCTCCTCCCCTGCCCCCTTCTCAGGTTCTGGGCGAGGGCTCACCTCCTGCAGGATCTGGCTGACGGCTTTATTCTGATCCATCTGCTGCCAAGACAGAATCTGCTGGAACCTCTCATCCATCTCAGCCATGCTGCCGGAAAGATAGCATATTCCGTGATGTTTACCCTCTGTGAGCATTTCCTGCACACCTACTATGTGCCTGGCCCTTCCGAGAAGATCAAGATAAACTATTTAGTCATTCAACAGCACTGAGGGAGTTTCTGCAGGATCCTGCCCAGATAAGGGGTGTGTCCAGGCCCCAGAGCCCTGGAGGAGGGGGCAGTCTGTGTCTACCTTCCACTCACGTCCTCGCTAGCACGGCCCCTGCAATAGAATCCCACCACTGCCCACCTGACGTCGTGGACGAAGGTCCTGACCTCCTAGGTCTATGAAGAGCCTGGGCACTGAGGCCTGCATCCCAGTAGGGCCAGGGTGCATCTGCCTCTCAGCTCCCCCAGAACACGTCGAGTGAGTTCCGCACCAGAATCAAACCCGCGCTCTCACACACGTCCACACACTGGCAGTCCCGGTCCCCAGTGTGCTTGCTTCAGACTGACAGCTGCCAGGGACTGAGTGCAGCACTATGCCAGTCAGGCTGTTCGTTTGCACTCCCCGTCTCCGCCGGCCACCCTATGGGGCAGAGGCTGTGACGCGGCCCCACTGCTCCCAGAAGAGGACTGAGGGAAATACATACGCAGTGTGTTTTCCTTAAAAACAAAAACACAAGTCCTTCCAGATGCCTATTCCTCAGACCTCAATGTTGGTCTGAGTGGCTAAAAATGAAATGGACTTGGATTCTTGTGTGACAAATGAGTTCATCTCAAACAGACCAACAGACAGCCGACGGGAGGGAATTGCCCTCAGATTCCAGAGGTCTGTAGATGTGGAAGCTGAATCCAGGTCTGCCCAGCCCAGGGCTTATCCTCCTACACACACTGTCCCCCCACCAGGGAGGGAGAGGAAATGCCAGCACTGGCAGGGATGGGGGGAGGGCGGCAGCTGCACCAGAGTCACCTGGATGGGAGAAACCCGAGGGCAGTCAGGGATGCTGTCTCCCTCCCAAGGTCTGGGTCCTCGAACATCAGCAGCTGAGCGTCCTTGGCTGGCTCTGCCAGGAGCTTGTGGCTCCCACGACAGGCCGGCCCATGGCCGCACTGAGGTGAACTGGGGGAACCACGGAAGCCCCCACTCCCAGCCTATGCTGAGCCGTTGCACACTGACCCGGGAACCACGGTCAAGGGCATGACTTGCTCTCTGTCTGGGCTCACCTCCTGGCACTGTACTGACCACGGATGGATCTTCCCTTGGGCGTGCACATATTCTCCCTGCGTCTCAAGGGTAGCAGCTGTCAACACGTCCCTCAGGGACTCACCAAGCAAATGCAAGGGACCACTTGGCCTGGAGCAAGACCCGGGGCAGCCACCCTAAAGCAGCAGGGGGCCTGGCTAGACAGGCCGTGGACAGTGGTCACGTTTGCCCCTGAAAGCCCCGATGTGGCAGGCGACCCAGAGCCAGGGAGTCTGGTGCCCGGCCCTGACCTCCAGTCAGCGACCTGCACGGGTCTGCAGAAGCCGCGCCCGTCCCCTACCTGGAACAGGCCTGCTGGACCAAGGTCTGCCGCTGAGACTCATAGGCCATCTGGACCAGCCGGTTCTTGCAGCTCTCGGTCAGCATCTGCTGCATGGCGGCTGTGGAGACACCGGGGCAGGCTGGGAAAGGGCGGCCACTCCCGGGGGAGAGGAGCAGGTCCTGCAGATGAGGAGCAGGCTCAAGGGGAGGGGTGCCACCGGAGGGTCACCCTTTAAAAGTCAACTCTCTTTGCTCTAACATACGAGTCACGCGTGCTATTTAGGGTTTTACACTATGACAGCCATGGCCGTCTGCCCTCTTGTCCCCATAGTCCGCCGGCATCCATCCTTCCTGTCACAGGCCCACATGTACCTACGGATCTCGGAAAGTGTGATGACAGCACGGGAGAGCAGCTGTGCCCGTGCCCCACACACCCTGCCCCCATCAGCAGGCATCTGTCCGAGGGGGCGCTCAGGGCCGCAGAGTATCACACGACTGCCTTGGCTGGCTGGCTGGCTATTTGGGGGGATGACCTGGACTCTTCCGGTGGCCCTTTTTGTCCCCCAGAAAGATCCTGCCGGTCCCCATGCAGCAGGGCAGAGGGCAGTTGGATGTCTGGCGTCTTCAACAATTCAAAACTTCCCCCTGGCTTTTGCTTACTTGTCGGACATGTTTACCAAGGCCAGGTAATCGTGATCTTTCCAAGAGGGCTGTT
Source organism: Nesogale talazaci (assembly GCA_004026705.1). Lineage (NCBI taxonomy): Eukaryota > Metazoa > Chordata > Mammalia > Afrosoricida > Tenrecidae > Nesogale > Nesogale talazaci. The sequence continues at coordinate 42,304 of PVJH01018028.1, read as the reverse complement.
GGTGATGCGGCTCCCCCTACCCCCCAGGGGCGAGGATAAGAGGGAGTACGGAGAGCGCTCGGCTGGCAGAAAGGCTTGGACGATGTGCCTCACCAGAAGAACCACTGCTCACTGTCTCACCGTTCTCCTTGCTCAGCTCCTCCCTGCGGCCTCTGGGGTGTCTGGATCACCCTGTCTCAGGACCAGATGGGGGAGGCCCCCTCACCAGTGTGGGCAGTGTGGAGTCACCGGACTCACCAGGCCCTCATTCTGACCTGCCTCCCTCTTCCGTGAGCACAAAAAGAGGCGTGGACACTGGGGACCCCAGCCGCGTTCCCAGGGTCATGCCGCCCCATGTCTGAGCTGGGAATCCGAGTGACCCCAGAGCACAGGCCGCAGGACTGGACTCTGCTGGCCGTCTCTGAGCGACAGAGAGGGGGCTGTCGAGCCCGGCCCAGGGACCACCACCCTGCCCTGCCCGGGGACTCACAGGCAATCTCCCGTCGCCGCAGGCTCTCGGTCTCTTCCTGGGTAATGGACATCAACTGCTCCATCCTTATTCTAGAAGACACCCGTGCATTCGTTGAGCACGTGTCACACTGCCCATCCTTCCCCAGGCAGCCCTCCCCAGGTGCTAACGACGGAGCACGCTCTCTGCATGCTGCTGCCACCCTTCGACCCGACTGTGAAGTTTAACCGAAGAGGACAATGGGCAAAGGACCAGCACGGGGGCTTCCAGCAGGTGGTAAGCAAGCCCACGGAAGGGTGCTTAATTCCACCGCTGACTGCAGACCTCCAACTGCCTTTCCCCTCTCAGAGTGGTGGTGGGGAGCGGGGATGACACTGGTGGGGAAATGGGCACTTTCAGACGCTGCTGGGAGGGGAGCCAAGCAGTGTTTGGAAGGCAGCCTGGCTGGGCCCCATCTACATAGAAAATGTGCAATAAGCCCTGCAAGCTTGTACACCTCAGTGCGCGTGCAAGCCCAGGCTCCCAAATTTCTTGGGCTTTCGGCCCCCTCTGCAGGGTATAAAAAAGACAGCGCGGAGTCCCTGACAACTTTCATCAATAATAATGTGTCTGCAAGACACACTACATGCAAGCAGACACCATTGACAGGCATGCTCGGGTGGCCTTCGACATAGGGCGCGTGGGTCACCACAAACCACGCTCAGTGACCATTGGGGGCTTGCTTGTTGTTGTTGTTGTTGCTACATCTAATTGTAAGGCATCTGAGTGCTCTCCAAAAATTCACCTGAAGGCACCGGGCGTTTCCCCAGAGCACTGGGAGCACCCTCCCCCCCAAGGCAGTACATACAGTGTTGTAGGCTGTCAGTTGCTGATGCTACGGTTCTCAATCCTCAAAGATGAACAAAGGTTGGCTTTTGTTTTTATTTTTTGCTTTTTTTTGGTGGGCATCACTGCCCTCTGCTGGGAGTAGGAGGCCCAGCTTTGCTCCTGTAGAGTTGCTGCTGGATTTGAACCTCCAACCCTGTGGGCCGCAGTCCCACACACAACCACTACGCCACCAGGGCTCAGCCCAAAAGGTTGGCTTTATAAAGATACGGAAGATAAGTGCCAATAACAACGAAGACTTCCATCGGCACTTACAAGGCCGTTATCAGAGAACCCCACTGGGGACCCCGTGTGTGTGCATACTGTCAACAGCGGCGTGGAGAGCACACAGGTCTTTAGTGCGCTGCAGGGGCCGAGACCCAGACCTCTGCTTTCTGCTGGGGCTGCAGGCTGCCTGGGGCAGGCTGGGTCTGACACATGGCCGCACCGCTGGGCCCGGGCCAAGCCCAGAGCGAGCATGGGGTCTGTCTGTGCTGTATCAGTGGTGTCCTCTGGCCTTGATCTCTGTTGGGTAACCCAGCTGAAAGGGCTGAGATGATGACATCGCCTTCCAACCCTGTGGAACCCCAAGGGACCAGCAGACCGGGCTGGTCCTGTGCCTTTTCCAAATAACCAACCAAACAAACTCGATTCACTAAGTCCGTTCTGACTCCTACCGAACCTACAGCACAGGGTAGAACCACCCTGGGGGCTCCTAGGACTGTCGCTCTTAAACAGAATAGAAAGCCTCTCGTTCTCCCTTGGAGTGGTTGGTGGTGTCAAACTGCTGACCCCCAAGGCTCCCCAAGTTCCATCAGTGTGTGTCCCAATGTAGTAAACACACACACACACACACACACACACACACACACACACACACTGTCCTGGAAAACTCACCAATTGTATGCTATGTGAACTGTCAATAAAACTCTTGAAAAAATTTAAAATATAAAAAACCCTCAAACAGGATGAACCCTGGTGGCGTAGTGGTTGTGCGCGGAACTGGGGCCCACTGGGATGGAGGTTCGATTCCAGCAGTGGGGCTGGGCCTCCTACTCCCACCACCGGAGAGCAGTGATGCCCCCCCCCCCCAAAAACAAGAAAAAAAACCCCCTCAAACACCGGCCCCATTGCTGTCACCCCCGCCCAGCGCTCTCCCATGGGCTCCCACACGGACCAGGACTCTACAGTGAGTGACTGCTCACAGAACCTCCATTCTCCACCCCCCACCCCGGAAATTCCTATCTGTCTCCACTTCTTTGTACTAGAAATACATGAGGACATTTATATACTTCATCTTCATGTCTGCATTTTTCCTTGGGAGCATACGTGTGCCCCGAGAACTTGAAGACAACACTCTTCTGCAGGCGACATTCCCGTGGGACAGATGACCTTACAGCGCTCAGGGAGACAGCCCACCCCCGGCCCCCGGAGGGAGCAGACAGTCCAGACAGCACCAGTCGCACACGCACCTCTCGTTTTCCAGTGACTTCAAAATCTCCGAGTTCTTCTTTTGTCTGTGGAGAAACCCAGAAAAGGCCCCACAGTCAGCCGCAGGCCTGCGCTGTGGGTGGCAGAGGGCTGTGTGGTGCGGCTGCTGCAGCCTCAGCCTCACGCAGGAGCGTCATGCTCAAACCGGGGACACATTCTCACTCCCTAGTGTGAGCCGTGACCCTCCCCAACACATGCCAACTCGACAGGCCGTGGTTGGGCAGCTATGTGACCATGAAGTCGGGCAGTCCGTAACGACGTCATCACCCCCATGATGTGATCTGACCAGACCGGCCGTTGAGTTAGAAGGGTGTTGGGGTGGGAGGCAGCAGCTTACAGAGGCCACAGCTGTGCTCCGAGGTACGGAGGGTCTCCTGGGGGTGTGGCCTGTATCCCCTTCAGCTTCAAACTCAGACTCCCTATCAGCTGAGGGAGGGGAAGAACGAAAGAGTGTCAGTCTTGGGCTGAGCCCCGGTGGCATAGTGGTTGTGCGCAGGACTGCGGCCCACTGGGATGGAGGTTCAATTCCAGCAGCGGCTCCACAGGAGCAAAGGCTGGGCCTCCTACTCCCACCACCAGAGGGCAGTGATGCCCCCCCAGAAAACAAAACAAAACAGAGTGTCAGTCTTTAGTGGGGCAGAGAGCCCGCCTTTCTCCTGTGGAGCTGGTGGGTTTTGACTGCTGAGCCGTGGGGAAGGCCCACCACACCAGCTGGGGACACAAGGAGATCGCAGCCACCTGACGACCGTAAGTGGCAATAAAGTCCAGCGGCAAAGCATGGCCTTTGGACCCAGGGTCCCTGCCTCGAGAACCTTCTAGACACAGGGGAAGAGTTGGTGCTCAGACAGATGAAGAGACACTGGGCCCACAGATGCTGAAAGAAGTCAAGGACCCTGACAGAGCCCAAAGAAAGAACCCGCATTTCCCTTCACGCTGGCTTCCTGCGTATGGGTGTTTAGCTTCCAGAAATAGGAGCGCGTAGCTTTCAGTTTGTTAAAGCCTCCCCTGGAGAGATCTACGCCACAGGAGCACTACAGAACTAAGACACCTGTGCAACGGGGACAGTGCGGATGACTCCATGCAGTGTTCCTAAGTGCAAAGGAGAAGATACACAAACAATGCGAGGCACACACAAGGCTTCCACAAATGGTAGCTGAACCAGAGTCCCTGGGGGACGAAGCTGGGATGCTCACAGGTTTGACTGGCTGATCGAGGCCCTTTGTAAATGCCAGAATGGGTTTCCTAATTAGCCTTTCTCAGGTTTCATGGGAGCTCCATCCAACGTCCTTTCCTCAAAGTCCTATAAGGACCTGCTCTAGCAACTCCGACCTGAGAAAGGACTTGTCATGGTAATTCTCACTACAGGGTGAATGACTGACTTCAGTCAGCAGGCCACTTGGAAATCTGGAACCAGAAATGATCTCAACTCTCTTGTGAAACTCACTCCTTCTGCAGAGGAGAGCCTCTGGACGGAGGGGGGGAGGTTCCTTGCCTGAAGTAGACATGAATCAGTGGGAATTCCACGACAAAAGGCCAGGCTTGTGAACCCATCAGGTTGTTTTCTCCTGAAGCTGGTGTGCTTCGGAGCACCAAGACTGGGTCCTGGGGGGGAGTGGGGAGACCTCGAGGGGGGACTGTTTTTCTGGGTCTGGGGCACACCTCCGATTCTCCTCCAGGAGTTTCTGGATCCGATGAGAGATGTTCTGCTCCGTCTGCCTCAGCTGCTCCCGCAGCCGCTGACGCTCGGCGTCGACGCAGCGCTGGTGCTCACTCAGGCCGTGCTCCAGCCGGGACTGCTCCTGAAGCAGGAGGGGCCGAAGCCCGCCCTCAGCACCACCCACAAAGAGGGGGGACGGGCAGGGGAGGGGGCAGTCCTTCCTCCGTGGCCTTCAGCCCGCTGCTCCCTCTCTAGTCTCAGAGCCCCTCCCGGTACAACCAGGAGGCTAAACAAGGTGACCGGTAGGGCCCCTCCTAGGGGACAGATAGCTGGACCCTCTTGCCTTCCCACATCCGAAGGTCCCCGGGGCCACTTCCAAAAGCCACTGGCGGGGACACAGACAGGCCTGCCCCACTTGGCTGCTCACACACCTCCTTGACTGACTGAAGAATCTCGTCCTTCTGACTGTGGTTCTGCTGCAGGAGCTGGGCGTGCTCACGCTGCCCGAGTTCCAGGCGCCGTTCAAACTCCAGTTTCTCCAGCATCTTCTGTTCCTGCAAGAACACCCATCCTGGGTGACTGTGGGCACAGGCCCGAGAGGAACCTAGGATCTCTGGGTGTTATCCCAATGGGGCAGGGTGAAGGCACCCTCCATTTCCTGCAGTGCAGACTGTAGGTCTTATTGCTACTCAACCAACTGCTCTGCCAACCCCCATTCCCTCCACCCGCCCCGGTGTAGAGACCACGCTGGCTGTTCACTGGCAGCTTAGAGAGGGAGGCAGGGCTCAACTTCCCTGCACTCTGTCTCCTCCTCAGGCGTCTGAGGGGCTGAGGGTGACACATGGAGAGGAAAGGATTACATTGATGGCCGTGTGAGAGCTAAGGAGAAGCCAATTCCTTGTATCATTGATACAGGTTGAGCTCTTGAATGTGGAAGGGACAGCGAAGAAAATGCATCTTCTTACCTTCCTCTTCTCGTAGTCCGAGAACCTGTTCTGGGGGAGGGAGGGCTATGGTCAGGAGGAGGCAGGCAGCAGTGGTTTTGCCCAGGTCGTTGTGTGCCGAGATGCCCGGGCAGCCTGAGACTACACCAACCCCAGCCCACCGCAGCCCTATGGCACCAGAGAGGCGGGGAGAGGGGGAGACAGCACTGCTGTTTTCATTGGCATCACTCTCCGAGGGAAGGCTGATATTTTCCCATGCTTACTGACCTCTCCCTATACCCCGGAAAATTTTGACTTTTTTTTTTTTGTGTGGCATCACTGCCCTGATGGGAGTAGAAAGCCCAGCCTTGCTGCTGGATTTGAACTGTCAACCCTGTGGGCCGCAGTCCCGCACACAACCACTGGGCCACCAGGGCTCAGCTGATAGTTTTGACTTTTGAAAAGCATCTGCTGATACATATTTGGCCTATTGTTTTTTCCCCCATAAGGATGTTTCTATTTTCTTTTTTTTTCTTTTTTCTTTTCTTTTCTTTTTTTAGGCATCACTGCCCTGGTGGTGGGAACAGGAGACCTTGTTTCTATTTTCTTACTCACTTGAATGCATTCTTTCTTTGTCCTGCCTGACCATCCTTCATTGGCTAAGTCTCACAGGGTATAAAAAAGCAGCACAATCTCTCCACTTCAGTCCCTGCCCCTCCAGGCCCCCCACCCCCGTAGTGCCAGAAGAAACATAAGACAAATGCTTTCCCTAAAGAGGGGAAGGTGACATCAGAGAAGTGGAAATAAACAAAAAAAAGTAGTGTCCCCACTACTCCTCTCCCCCTCTTCCCTCTGATTTTGGCTTGCTACCAAGTCGCAGAGGCTGAAGAGGGGGCAGAGCTGTGCCCGGTGCTCACAATCCCTGGTGATCGCAGTGGGCAGGGAGCCCGAGGAACGCTATCTTGGGAAAAGGCAAAGGTTGGTGCCGCTTCTTATCGGAACAGACTCCTGAGAGATCTCCCGTATGAACCTAGATCCAAAAGTTCTCAACCAAATCCTAGCCACGAGAACCCAACCAAACACACATGTATCTATTTTCTTGATCTGCTGGGATTCATTCCAGATTTGCAAGGAGGGTGCCACATTGGAAAAGCACTCAATCTTCTCTGACATAGAAATAAAACACATGAAAACAAGAATGATATGATCATATCAATGATACAGAAAAGGCATTTATCAAACTTCAACATTCATTTCTGATTAAAATTTTTTAAAAACTCTCAGCCAAATGGGAAGGGATGAGAACTCCCTCACTGGCGTAAAAGCCACCCACTGGAGTAAAAACCATGGCTGAGTGGGTGCTGGGCAGGGTGCTGTATCAGGTGGCTCTGGTAGCACCCAGCAAACAAGCCTCCCCTGCAGGAATCTGGCAAGAAGGTCGGGGGAGAGACCGTGGGTGGCCATCTGGGAGGGACTGCAAACATTCCCCGGGAGGTGCATCCTGCTGGGTAACAATAAGCCCTCTGGGAGACCTCTGCTAGCCAGAAGTGGAGCACGTCCTCTGGACCCGAGATCCAGGTGACAGTGCCACCGTCAGGGACGCCAGGGCCAGAGCGATGGGCCTCCTGACCACCCGACATGGGTGCTCGGTGCTGGAGGTCGCTTGCGGAGTGGGGTGCTGCTGGGCGCGTCATTCATAGAGCTGGGTTTGCTGCCTGGGGGAGCTGCAGCTGAATGCCTGCAAGTTGAAGCTTCTAGCTGAGTGCTACAGCCCCTCTGGGCATTTTTCAGAAGACTTGAAACTTTGTAACAATGTCCTACTAAACAACTACACTGCGCATTTCTCACTTCTTCTGACAATTTGTTAACTTCCTTAATAAACCCTGAATCTGGGCTGAGCCCCGGTGGCGTAGTGGTTGTGCGCGGGACTGCGGCCCACTGGGACGGAGGTTCAATTCCAGCAGTGGGGCTGGGCCTCCTACTCCCACCACCGGAGAGCAGTGATGCCCAAAAAAAAAAAAAAAAAAAACAAACCCTGAATCAAGTAATTTGTGAGTTTCTGTGTAGCCCTTGCAATGGATATCAAAAGTTAGAGATGTAAAATAGAGGACAGTAATTAAATCAGTGAAATGGGGAGAAAATCAAAGTATGTGCCCCCACTCCCCCTTTTGAACTGGAACCAGAAAAGGATGCCCTTTATCACCAGTCGATTCCATGTTGGGCTGGAATTCTTAACTAGAGCTATTAGACAACAAAAAGAAATAAAAAAGCATTGAAGTCGGCAGAGAAAAAATAAAATTCTCTCCATTTCCATTTAAGATTCTATACAGAGAAAACCTCAAAGAATCTAGAACAGTAGTTCTCAACCTTCCTAATGCTGTGACCCTTTCATACCGCTCCTCACATGGTGGTGATCCCCAACCATAAAATTATTTTCCTTGCTACTTCATAACTAAACTTCTACTAGTTATGAATCGAACAAGTTCTATGAAAGGTTGAGGATTGCTGCTCTATAAGAAAACTGTCAGAGGGCTGAGCCCCGGTGGCGTAGTGGTTGTGCGCGGGACTGCGGCCCACTGGGACGGAGGTTCAATTCCAGCAGTGGGGCTGGGCCTCCTACTCCCACCACCAGGGCAGTGATGCCTAAAAATAGAAAAGAAAAGAAAAGAAAACTGTCAGAAAAAGCTGGAAGTTTAAGCAATGCGGTAGGGTATGAGAGTGAGACATAAAATGGATTGGACTCTGATATATAAAGAGCGCTCTGAAAGGAAGTGAAGAAAATAATACCATTTGCAATAGCGAGAGAAACAAGAGACTCACAGGAAGAAAACCACAAAACACTACTCAAGTAACCAATGGAAAGCTACATAAGAATAAGGATGGGGAGGCTTAACATTGTAAACATGCCCCACCCCCTTCACCAGCCAAAACCAAACCAAACCAAACTCCCTGCCATGAGTGGGACAGGCAAGGGAGGTCTGATAAGTTGTTTAAACTGAATGATTAGCTGAAATGTAAACCCCCACGTAATACACAGTACACGGTATAAAAGTCACTGCAGGCCATCAAGCGGTCGGGACTGGAAAGACGGAAAAGACATGAAAACCCGAAAGGCAAAGGAAGGAAGCCAGACAGCTAGAAATCAGTGGATCAGGGATTCTCACCAAATCTCCAAAGAACCCCTCTAAGAGCGCACCCCACCCAAGCCAGCAAGCCCGAAATGGGAGGGGCTGGGCATAGGAAGCGCTCTGGGGGCCTGGCAAGGCCATTTTCTACTTGGCTAAGCTCACAGCAGCTGACACTCTCTGCAACCCCTGGCCCTCACCATCCCAGCTCGGGGCGTGAGGCCCTCCAGAATGAGCACAGAGGGCAGAGTCAGAGGTGGTTTCTTTCTGGCTCCAGGACTGTGCTGGAGAGCCAGCCTGCAGCGTCCACCCCGTGCCTGGTTGACCCCTGCACCAGACTGAGTGCACGGCTGGTGTCCTGCAGGAGCAAATGGCATATTCCAGAATGTTTGGTGAGAGAGAGAGTGGCGAACAAATACTGACACGACCCCTCCTCTCCTACCCAGCAGCAGGGGTGGACCTTACACAAGTGATTTCTCACGGGATCCTTAGGGCTTGGTGCGTGGGCACACTGAAATGCCCCCGTGCGAGGGGGCAGATCACAGACAGGAGGCCTGACCTCCGTCAGCTGTGCCAGGAAGGGCCCTAGAGGGTGTGAGGCTTGAACCGAGAGCGGCAGGATGAGACCGGCTGAGCCCGGAGGAAGTGAGGAGGGGGCACCTTTCTAGACACCGGAAAGTAGGAGACCAATGCCCGGGATGGCAGGAGTGTGGCTCCATCAGCAAAGTGAGAACAGCTGGTGGCAGCGCAGCTGGTGGCCGCCAGTAAGCTGGTGAGGGTCCGCCATCACAGCCGGCTTTGCACATTTCTCGGAGAGCGTCGGTCCGGATGGGGGTGAAGTTCTTGATTCTTGAAGCTCACCCATCACTCCCGGGTCCTCCTGGATGGAAGAATCTGGGGGCGGCCCCTCTCAACACTGCCCCAAGCCAGCAGGTGAGGTGTACCTGCCACTCAAGCTCCTCCCTGGAGAGTCTGTCCGTGGGGCCGTCGGGGCTGTCCTGGGCGTTCTCGGCTCCATCTTGCTCCAACACTGGCAGCAGGTACTGGGAGGGGGGGTAATAGTCCAGCCCGGACTCTGCAAGAGAATCGCTCGGCTGTTCAGGAGGGTGGAGACGGACCCGAGGACTCAGGAAGTCGGCTCCTGCAGCCCCTCTCGGGGTTCGGTTCTGCTCTTTCTTGTCCCGAGTCTCCTGGTTCTAACCCCGGTTCTAACTGGGGTGCGGCAGCCAAACCCGACCCAGGGCCGTGGCGTGAGTCCAGGCCGCCACACGCCACCCTGTAGGGCAGAGGACCTCCCCGTCCTGAGTGCCCCCCCCGCCGCTCTTGGTGGCGGGAGACAGCCTCGTCTTCCTGCCTCAGAGTTCGGACAGTTGCGGGGTTTGAACAGAAAACGTCACCTACTCTGCCCCAGCGCTTCGTGCAGGGCAAGCACTCAGTACATGTTGGCTGGATGGGTATGTGGGTACGCAGTCTGTCTGTTCACCACCCGCGTGAGAGGAGAAGATGGCAGAAACAACCCACCCCCCACCCCGAGCTTGTCAGAGAGGCCTGGGGCCCAGACCCAGCTGCCCTGCCAGTCCCTGGCTGAGCTGCGTGACCTTGGCCACGGCCCTCCCTTCGCTATCCCTATGTCCTGGAGGGGGTTGGCATGTCTCATGCAGTTTCCCTTCTTCCTCACGGACTCAGAGGCGTTCTCACCCCCCTCGGGTCTGTCACAGATACTGCCAGGCTCTTTTCTCTGGTCTTTGTTTTTTTGGGGGGGGCATCACTGCTCTCCGGTGGTGAGAGTAGGAGGCCCAGCCCCACTGCTGGAATTGAGCCTCCGTCCCAGTGGGCCGCAGTCCCGCGCACAACCACTACGCCACCGGGGCTCAGCCCCTCTCTGGTCTTTTTAACGTTGATGCAGGTGGAAGGAGCCTGTCTCCATGCAGTCAAAAACGTATCCATCCCTCCCCCGTCAAAGGAGACAAAGAAGCAGTCCATAGTACGAAGTAAAAAGGGCCCTTGAATGTGTTAAACATCATCCAAGTATTCCAGGACACGGCAGTAAAAGAATAGCTGATTCTCGCTCACCTAGCGGACTTCTTGCAGTTAATGAGCACATGTGAGCTAGCCTGTGGGGGTGGGGGAACCGAAGAGTGTTCTCAGCCCCTTCTCTGGGAGCCCCAATGGGTGTCATCACTCCCAAGGGCTCAGGCCTCCCGCAAGCAACTCCACTTGTTGGCAGCCTCACCTCAGCGCTCACCCTCAGCCAGAGGGGTGCTCATGAGTGCCCCCCCCCCCCAAGGGATGGCTACTGCAGCCATGGGCTCTGCAGTGCAGAGAACCAACCACCACCTGTAATTGCATTTCCTGTGTGATGCTGAGACGTGACCGGCCCATGCCCCCTGCCAGCGCCCAGCCTGCCTCCCTCCCCCCTGCAGAGTAGCCAGCGGGGTGCAGGCTCCTCCTCCCTGGGGGCCTTACCTCTGCAGAGGAACTGCTGGATGGCCTCGGTGCCGGCGCTGCACACCTCCGGCGGCGGGTAGACCATGGACGAGGCGTCGAGGCTCAGCGTCTGCAGACACAGGGGCCCCTCCTCATCTCTCGGCCAGGTCCCTTAATTCCCCTGAGCAGCAGTGCCCTCCCTGTGCAACAGCAAGGGGAGATACTGCCCACCTGCACTATCTTCCAAGGGCTCCTGCAAAGCGCACGATGAAGACCTCGCTCAGAGGAGCAGGCCTCTGCCAAGCTAGTCTCTCATTCTAAAAAAAAAAAAAAAAGCCACCAGAGGAAGCTCAAGAGAGTAAAAATAATAATAATGGTATAAACGGACCGACTCCCATCAGGTGACTTGGGGCAGCTTTGGAGAAGCTGCGCTGTCCGGCCCGGCAGCCGCCGATCACTGTTTCTCGCGAGCTGCAGCCGAGCTGGAACTCATTCAGAAGAAACATCTCGGTCCTCAGTCACGAGGACCACCTTTACAGTGCGGGGGCAGCACAGTCCACACCCCTGCAGAACGCGCTACTGGTTCCACTGGACAGTCCAGACCGGCCTGTGCTGGCCTGTGTCGTCCACCTGCCCAGTGAGAGGAGCTGGTCTGCCCAGCACTGGCCCCGGTCTCAGCCACTGAGAGGGCGCAGCCGGCCCCTCCCTTTGCTGCATCTTCATGCTCACCCACTGCCCTCTGATGGAGCCAGAGTGCTCACTGGAGGGTTCGGGAATGTGTGTCAGAAGAGGAGGAAGAAGGCCCTGTCTGGCAGGCTGTGAGGTACAGAGGGGAGGAGTCCGGCCTGCAGTCACACGGCCTGTGCTTGACTTCTCTCTTGGTAATGGCCCCGGGACAAGCTCGATAGGCTCCCTGTGACTCCGTCCGTCTCTTCTTGGGCAAAGGAAGTGGGGAGAGAGCTCCGGGCCAGGGTCGAGCCCTTTAGAAAGCATCCGATCCAAGTGAGGTGCCACGGAGTGGGGCCTCTGGGCGGGATTCTCACAGATGTTCGGCTCAGCTCCACCCCAGGGCTGATGAAGCGGCCCCAGCCCCGTCCCTCACAGATTTCGGAGTTCTTTTTGTTCTGGGGCCTGGGAGCACCCCAACTCCCAACCTCGCTAACTGACTCTCACCTTTGCCCCACTGCACCTCCACCTCCCAACCGTGGTACTCACTCACTCCCACACTCACTCATCACAGACACACACTCACACTCACGGTCATCCAGTGGATTCTGACTCAGCTGTCAAGTCTGACTCAGCGTGACCCTGCAGGACAAAGACCTGCCCCTGTGGGTTCCTGAAACTGAATCGTGACAGGGATAGAAAGGCCCACCTTTCTCCCTCAAGCTGGCAGGGGGCTCTGAACTGCTGACCCTGTGACGAGCAGGCGAATGTGGAGCCCACTCTGCTGCTGGGTTCTGATTTTCATCGACCGTCTGGCTCAAACACCACTTTCTTCATCAAGTTCTACTGCATCGGGTCTGTCATTCTCTTCACTTTGGAAATAAGTTTCCCTGCCGCAAACACGGCAGCGAGAGTCTCACCAGGAGGGAGGGTCACAGTGGGCCTCTGGGAGCTCCTGAGGGCCATGTCCTGGGTGCCGAGGGAAGGCCCTCGCAAGGTGAAGGGAGAGCCCTCGGGCAGGTGCAGAGAGGGCTGTGGGCACAGACGGCTCGTCCCTCACCTCCAGGGTCCGCACGTGAGCCAGCATCGGCGGCAACCTCTGGATCTCGTTCTTTCTGATGTCCAGTGTCCGGAGGCTCCGAAGTTCCCCCAGGCTGTCGGGAAGCTCCTTCAGCTTGTTGTCTGGAAAGACCCCAATGGCACAGCTCAACCCCCCAAAGCCCCTCACTACTTCATGCCTGACACTGGACCTGACTGGCCTCGCTCTGCCCCGGGAGCCAGCGCTACTGTCAGGTCCTGGGTCCCGAGGCTCCATGGCCAGCAGTGCACCTTCTCTTGTCACCCCTCACTGCCCGAGTGACCTCTCTCCCTGGACATCAGTGTGCTCATCCACCCCATGAGGATATGAGACCTCCTGACTTCCTTGTGTAGAGGGATTCAATGAGCTGGTGCCCTATGAGGCGTGGTGGCCACCACACACACACACACACACACACACACACACACACACACGATGGAGCGCACGCAGGGTGCCCTCACTTTCATCATCCCTCGTGGCCCAGAGGCATTCTGTGCAGAAGGCGCTGGAGGCCTGGGAGAAGGGAGGGCAGACCCAGGGCCAGCACTCAGCTAAGGGCGAAAGGGCTGTGTTTGAATCTTGCCCCGGCATTGCCCCCCAGGATGTCTTAGCCACCAGTCCTCTCGGAGCCTCCTAACCCCTCCTCACCCCAGGGGTAATACCACTGCTCCCAGCCTCCCTCCCACTCGTCACCGGGCCCAACACACCCCTAAACACACGGTGGAGCCAGACCACCGGGAATGAGGGCCTCCAGGCTTATTCTCGGCCCCATCGCCACATATCATTGAAATGAGGATGCCCTTCTTGGTGGGATCTCTCAGGGGCCTCTTGCCTCCTGTTCTCAGGACCACGGCTCCAGGGGGCCAGGAAACCCTGAGCCCATTGTGGAGACCGGTGTGCTCAGCAGAGGTCTTTCCAGTGACAGGTGAAACCCAGGGCCCGGGGCTGAGCTCCCTGGCACTCCTCCTGGCGCCCTACCTTCCACCCTGAGGGTCTGCAGCTGGGCCAGGCTGCCAATGGAGCGTGGGAGGTGCGTCAGCTGATTCCTTTCCACATTCAAGACCTAAGGAAGAGGGAAACGGGACGAGAACCCAGGTCCAAACGACAGGACTCTGGTGATCTTCTCACCCTGCGGGGTCCGGGCCTTTGCCCCGGCCAATCTCCCCTGGCTGCCCTGTGCGGGGGGACCATCGTGAGGAGCCCGTTGAAGAGGTGAGCAAACTGAGGGCCGGAGTCATGCCTTGCTGTAACCCGGGGCACAGAGCCAGATCTTGAGCTGGATTCCGGCTGAGGCCCCGCCAGCCTCACTGACCACGGAATAGCCAAGAAGCTCCAGGCACTCACGGAGAAGGGGAGAGGGCTGGGGCGGGGCGACTGCAGAAGCCGCCTGCCAGGAGCCTCTTCACGAGGGAGCAGAGAATTGGGATCCACTCGGGGAGGCTGAGGTCAGACAGATATCCTCTCTCCATTTTTTTATAAAGCAATTCTGACACCAACCACTCATTCTATGGCACTCTGCTTCTCTGCTGGGCTCGAGAATTCACCCAGGGGCTACAGAGAACTCCTGCTTTGGGAGACTGACGAGAGAAGTACCAGGGTCTAGAGAAGCGAGATGAGCTTCTTTGGGCAGGACAGCCTCTCCCAGCTATGCTCGCTGGCAGCCCTCTCTCTTCTCTCTGCCTCACCCAACCCCATGTTGCCCTCAGGCCAGACAGCTTCTGTCCTGCTCAGCCCAGTGCCTGTAGCTCCTCTCACGAGTGCCCGTATAGCTCCTGTCCAAAGGCACTCGGCTCTCAAGCTCCCTGGGCTAGGAAGCCACTGTGCCCTCTGCCGGCTGTCCTGGTCCTGCTGTCCCTGCTAGGACCATTTCCCATGCCATCTCTGGGGTTACAGCACTGGCTCCCGAGTCTAGGAGCCACCCAGCACAGAGGCCTAGGGTCCTTTGCTCCCAACTCTTCCTGGTAGTCAGGTCCCCTTCTCTTTTTTTGTTTGTTTTATGGCATCACTGTCCTGGTGGGAGCAGGAAGCCCAGCCTGGCTCCTGAAAAGCTGCTGCTGGGTTTGAACCGTCAACCCTGTGGGCTGCAGTCCCGTACACAACCACTACGCCTCTGGGGTTCAGCCCCAGGTCCCCTTCTCTTTACTCCTTTCTCCTTTTAGATTGTTCAAGATGAAATGTGTGACTTCAGCACGGGTGGGGACTTAGGGGCCTTACTAAGGAACAAAACAACCCCACCTATTAGCAAAAGCTAACTCTGCTCCATTTTTGTTCCACAGAGAAGGATTCCCACTATACAACGGTGGATAATTACATCGGATCACAAGGGGAGGCCAACCGCACAATCCTGGGATTCGTGGCCAACCCAGCTGATGTCTAAGCCAGCTATCACGGAGTTTCTGCATTTCATTTGCATGGTCCCACCCACTCATTGTGAGGGAGCCCCAGAGACATGGACTGGAAAAACACACAAACTCTCTGCGATTGAGTCAATCCCACTCAAGGGGACCCTTAGTGGCCGGGGCAGTCGTTGGCTCTTTCAGGGGTCGACAGCCTCATCTTTCTGCCACGGGACAGCTGGAGGCTTCACACAGCTGGCCTTCCAGCGAGCTCTCAGTGGGTAGCCCGCTATGCCACCTGGTGAGGATGCCTCCTGGGGAGAGCGGCAAGCTGAAGCCATCGACTGCCCCACAGCAAAACAGCCCACGCTTTGGCAAGTTTCTGATCACACAGGGAAGGAATGTCATGGGCAGGGAGTGGTTGGATTCCCAGGGTGAAGCTCTCGCCAGGAAGTGGCAGCCCAGGGCAGGGAGGCCAGCGGATGACACACTGAGAGGCCATTAAAAATAGATGCCGGTGGAGAGCTAATCAGACATGATCATAATGCGGTGGATGAATATTTGATGAACCAGAAGGATGGGATGAATTATCAGATAGCCCAGCGTATCCAGGGACAATCCCACTGCACCTAAGAAAGCCCCATTTCTCATCTGTCAACATCTGTCCCCTAAGTCCTGGGGTCACCCATGCAAGTCCTGTCTTGACTCTTCCACCTGCTGGGTAAAGACACTGCCCTCGCTGAGACTGCACTCCAGTGGGCGAGGAGGTCAGAAGGCAGTAAACACCCAGTAATTACAGGTGCAGTTGGTGTAGGCAGGGGAAGAGGCAGGTGTGGGGCATCTGCTCAGACAGGGAGTGGGAGAGAATGCTCAGAGGGAGAGGCCTGTAGGCAGACGGCTGAAGGGTGAGCCAGACACACTGGCCCAGGACAGGTCTGTGGGCAGACGGAAGTACCCGAGCAAAGGTGCAGGGGCTTCGGAGCAGTGGGGAGAGCGGCCGGGGGCCACTGTGCGGGGTCTTAGGGGAAGAGGCTGATGGTGAGCTGAGTGCAGAGGGACAACAATAGGACCTGCTGGGAGAGCTCACTGGCCAGGCCAGTGCAGAGCTTCTCTGAGCCGGGCACAGCGTGAGCTCGCAGTCTCGGGAGGTGTGATCCCCAATCTGAATCCCTCTGCTGTAAGGGGGAGACTCTCTGGACCCTTGTGTGGAAGCCTCTGAAGAAATTTCAACAAGCCTCTGCCCCCAACACTCTAGTGAGACACCACAGCTCAGACTGCAACGGAGAGAGGTGTCCCTTCGGCCCTGCTTCTAGGAAAATGCCTGTGTGGACGAAAGGCTTCCCACAGGCAGCCTGGAGGTGGCCTTCTGGGTCCCGAAGTCGTACCTGGAGTGCGGCCAGCTGTCCTATGTCGTCTGGGAGGGCTGTCAGCTGGTTATCGTGAAGGTCCAGAACCTGCAGGAAGAAGGTACATGTCACATGGACCATCCACCAGGTCTGGCTCCGGGCTGGACAGAAGATGTCTGGGGTGGCTTCAGGCCTTTGGTGTTGAAACTGGGCGCAAACCCTCCTTCCACACCAATGAAACCAATCACTTCCTCCACCATCCCCACTGCCAGGTTCGTTTTTCAAATTCATATGCCCTTTCGTCCCTTGAGCAAGTGTCTTCTACTGCTGGCAAGTGAAAAAACTACGCTATAAGATAGCATGCCAGGCTGAGCCCCGGTGGTGTAGTGGTTGTGCGCGGGACTGCAGCCCACTGAGTTGGAGGTTCAAATCCAGCAGCAAGGCTGGGCCTCCTACTCCCACCACCAGAGGGCAGTGATGACCCCCCCAAAAAAAACAAAAACAAAAAAAAAAATAATTAAAAAAATAGCATGCCAAGATATTCACGTCCAAAGAGAAAACAGACAGATTTTTGCATGGAAGAGACACTAGCAAAACATAGCTAAAGATTCGATGGTGGTTTCCGGGAGAGAAAAGTTCTCTATGGTATTTTCTCTCTCCTCCTCGCCCCCTCCCCCCACCTTCATGATATTAGGGAAGTAACAGATGACAACTTAGTGAAGATTAGGGGTATATTCCTGCCCCGAACCATTTTACAGGGGGCTAGAGCAGATAGTGTCACCTCCACAGTTCAGACAGTTGCTCCTACATTCAGTTTCAAGGCATTCTCTTCCTTCTTGAACTCCTTGGTATCAGCTCCCCTTTCTCCCCCTCCCACCACTCCACTCTCCTCCCAGGGACTCTTACTCCACTGGCTGTCTCCATAACTCCATTAATCCTGGGTTCTCCTATACGCTTTTGTTCATTTTTTCCCCCTTACATTTTGTTGTGGTTGAAAATATACACACCCAAACGCCCACAAAGTCAACAATTTCTATGTGGGCGGCATGGTGACGCTGATTATATCCTTCAAGCTGTAGGGCCGTCTCCTCCTCGTCCTCCGGGTGCCTCCTCCCTCAGTGACAGAAACTCCCTGGCCCCTGGGCTCCACTCTAACTAACCATTGGAGTGGCTGTTGTCGACTGGATTCCGTAGATCGCAAAAGAGCATCGCCCTCACGGCAGACCCTTCACACGGCTGCTGACAAGGCTCCTGGCGAGGCTTTGCCTGAAGGTTTACTGCTTACAGTCAGGGCAAGAGTTTCAAGGGTTTGTGTACCCTCCAAACAGTATGGGTTGCATGAGAAATTTTAAATTCTGTACTTTCCCTCTTTTAATCAGGGCTCTGCTATGGAAGCTTTGATTACAATATCAGAAAAATGGTGGCCGGGCACCACCCAGCTCAGGTCTCATCGCAAGGCGGTCATAAGGCACACACGCCATTCTTCCTCCCCCGAGGCCCCGTCCTCTCTCCCTCTGCTCCTCCAGATCAATCAGGAGCCGCTGTTCTGCAGTGGTTGGCTCTGTGCACGCTTGGAACCCTGACCCCACACCTCCGAACCCCGGACCCGCGTGGACCAGACCCAGAAAGAGGTGGAAATGACCCCTAACCCCAACCAGAGTGAAGCATGGGTGTGACTTCGGTGCTTAGGTTCTCCAGGCCTTTCTCAGTGTGCACATCCTGTTCACAGGCTCCTATCCCATGAGGTCATGTCTCACACTCAGTATGACTGTGTCTGTGTCCTAGAAGAGTTAGGGTTTGGTCACCGAGGTTTGCCATGCCCTGGATGTCCCTGGTGTTTCCTCACTCTTGGCTGACTTCCTTGATAAGATTTCCTCTCCTTAGCACAGTTCCCCAAGGGCGGGGTCTGTGGTTATCTTTTTAAGTCCCACCCCAAGCACAACACAGCGAAGGTGATCCAATCCCAGACCAACAACCACCACCACAAAAAGACAAGACCAGACTCACTGCCACCGGGTCCATGTAGACTCAGACTGATCCTACAGGGCACACAGGATTGCCTCTGTGAGTTTCTGAGGCTGTAACTCTATGAGAGAAGGAAGCCTCGTCTTTCTCCCTCAGAGCGGCTGGTGGTTTTGAACTGCTGACCTTGGGGTTAGCAGCCCACTGCCTCATCAGCATACCACCAGGGCTCCTTGCTTCAGACCCATCAGGCAGAAACATTAATAGAGGCGACACAAGCAAAGTCTGGGGATGCTGCTGAATCCCAGAGGCCTGGGGGAAGGGTCCCACACGTACCTTGATGGTTGCAAGACTCGAGAGGCTGCAGGATTTGGGGAGCAGGGACGTGAGGTGATTCGTGTGGACAATCAGCACCTGTCGGACCCCGTGGAAGGAAATGTCAGGTGGGAGAACAGCAACAGGTGGGGAAGGCTGAAGGGAAGGAGGCTCGCCCCGCCCAGGACAGAGTGGCCCTACAGTCTGAAGGCATGGTCACTGCTCTCTGAGACACAAGCCATAGAACCTTCGCATCTAGAATGCAAATCCACTGCCGTCAAATCCATCGGGTCTCACAGCGACCCCATTGGACAGAGGAGAGCTGTCCCGCTGGGTCTCTGAGGCGGTCTCTCCACAGGAGCAGAAAGCCTCGTCCTCCTAAGGAGCAGCTCAGGGGTCCGTACTCTTGACCTTGTGTCTAGCAGTCCAACGCAGAGCCCATTATGCCACCAGGGCTCCAGATGACCTTAAAACCGGGCACAAGGAATTCCATGTTCCCTCCTGAGGAGGGAGGGAACCCCTCTCCAGCGGTCCTGAGCTTCCCTCCCTCCACGTTGGCATCTCCATGTGAACAAGGGGCAGAGAAAGCAAGGTGTCCCAGGGCTGCCACGATGAAGCAGCAGACTCGTGGACCCAAAGCACTGAGCCGAGACTGGCGTGTGGTCAGGGCTCAGTCTGGCTATTTGGGGTAGCTGTTCAGCCGCTGCTTTAATGCCAAGGGGGACACAGTACTCCTATTTTGTTAGCTTGGAACGCTTTCTGTCCATCTGCCCTAGACACTACGTCTAGAGTACTCTTACTAGCTGCACTCAAGGCGGCAGCGGTCTTCTGAAAACACTCACCCACATCACTTCATCTCTCCTGGGCGAGAGCTATTAGCTAAGTGGAGGGGAGGGGCAGGGAAGGGAGTAACAGCTAAGTGCAGCTGTTACTGACAGTGAGGCTACAGACTCGGCAGCAGACAATCATTTCCCATGGCTCAATGAAGCCTGACATTTCTGAGAGAAGGGCTGTGCATGCCCTCCCTTCATAGACGAAGAACCCGAGATGTAAGAGTTTGAGGAAACTGCCCAATCACGGAGCCAGGGAGGGGCAGGGCCGGGATGGGACCCAGGGCTGTCCTAGCTGATCCCTGCGCCTGCTCTGCTAGCTCCAGACACGCACTGTGGGCTGAAAATGGAGAGAAAGGAGGGGTGTGCGCCCAGGGGAACTCTGCCGAAAGCCCCTGGTGGTTTCACATCTGCAGAGATGCAAGGAGCACGTCACCATCTCACCTTCTTCTGCAGCACTTTGCATGTCGCAAAAGCCCCAAATGGAATCTGAGGGGAGAGAAAGAAGAGTCGGTGTCTCCCTTCCCTTCTTGCCAGTTTTGGACAGGTTCCCTGAGTGGCCTACATGGGAGGGAGAGACGCTGCCACGGCGCGCAGCTGAGCCTGGGGGAAAGGCTGCTTAGGAGTGTGGATGGAGACAGGGCTAGCCCTCTCTTCCAACCAGTGGGCAGGAGATGGCTTTGCCCTCCCCACCCTGCCCCAATCAGCAACTCTACCAGGGCCATGTTCTGCAGAGGCTAGAGGACCCCAGACTCTCCTATTATTCTAGGGGGTCTGTGGGGCCCTGTTCTTGCTGGCCTTGATTTTTGGAGACTATGCCGAGGCCAGTGGATCCCTTGAATTCCTCGGGTTACAAGCAAAATCTAAGGAAATACATCTTGCCTAGGACTCCTGGCTTTCAAAAAGACTGGAGCCCAACCTGTCTTTCTTAGCAGTAGGAAGGCCATAGGAAGTATACCCCGACCACTAGCCTCAGTTTACCTCTGAGAGCTCACATTTGGAGATGTCCAGAATGTCATCTGCCCCAGCTTCTTTTGCCTACGGGTAAAAAGAAGAAAAGATGTCTTCGGGCAAATCATCTCTGCAGAGCAGACACACCAGGAAAAGAGGCAGAGAATCAGCACAGGAGCTGCACTGCAAAGGGGCCACAGAGACACACCCACCCCTTCAACTAGACCCTTTGAAGGCGAACCAACAGTCATTGCTTTCACAGAGGAGGAGGTCCAGCAGGGACAGGAAATAGAATGAGCACCCACGAAAGGGTCAGCATTACAGAGGGGTGGGAGGTGGGCAGGGCACTCCGGGTGCCCTGACAGGGGCCTCAGAAGTCGGGTCTGCTAGGCAGAGGTGCATCCTTCCAACCCTGGGTTTCGGGAGGCTGAAGGGAAGGAGCCTTGTCTCGGGAGGCTGAGGAAGAGATGGGGAAATCCTGTCCCTCACCACACACATCTGGTACTCCAGGCGTTTCCGAGCCTCCTCGCTGGGTTTCCGCTTCCGGAAGAAGAGCGGCATCTTCTCTTTGCCCAGCGACAGCTTCAGGACACTGGGAGGGGAGGAGGGCAGTCAGGGCCTGTGGTGTCCCCTCCTAACACTCAGCATAGGTAACCCAGCAACCCAGGGCCCCGTGGACCTCGCCGGTCAGTGTGTCCCTTGAGCTCCACATGGCAGGTGTGCAGCTGGATACAGGGAGCAGATCACCCAGGGTCTGGCCCACACATGCTTCGGTGAGACCTCAAAGCTAGCCTTGCCCGGATCTGGGCCCCCATCTCGGCTCCACGTTTGACAGGGGGTTGGGCTGACCTAGCAACGCTTCCTCGGGTCCATTGTAAGGATGACTTTGGGTGACTCTGATGCACTTGGCTGATGGATCACTTCCAGGCCCTGAGATGCTATCAGAGCGATATCAGCAGAGCCCACCTTGGGGGAACTTTCACTACCTCAAGCCCGAGGTTCCTGAATGATAAAAGAAATGAAAAAGCAACCATCCAGCACCTCAGCAGGCTCACAGTTAGGAGTCCCTGGATCCTAACCTGTTTATAAGTTGAGACAGGGAGGGTCACGGAGGCTATTGGCCTGGTGACACAGCCATCCAAGTCCTGGTCCTGTGGACTGAGCCCAAAGAGCTTAGGACACCCCGAGTACTCTGCCCAGAACTCGGAGGCCAGCTCACCGGCTGCCCTAGGTCCAAACACTGCCAATAGCACTGCTCACCAAACGGCGGGGCAAAAAACAATCAACAGTGCTGTTTATGCTTTGGGACGAAACATAGAGGGGGGGGGGACAGGATCCAAACAAAACCTCACAGCAATCCTACTGGACAGAAGAGAACTCCCTCTTTG
Source organism: Nesogale talazaci (assembly GCA_004026705.1). Lineage (NCBI taxonomy): Eukaryota > Metazoa > Chordata > Mammalia > Afrosoricida > Tenrecidae > Nesogale > Nesogale talazaci. The sequence continues at coordinate 20,497 of PVJH01018028.1, read as the reverse complement.
AGCTTCTGAGACAGCCTCATCTTTGTCCCCAAGAACAGGAGTGTTGGAACTGCTGGTGCTTGTGTTTGAACCTCTGACCTTACCGCCAGCAGCCGGGCGCTTCATCAAGGTCCGTCAGGGTCCCTAGCCCTTGGAAGAGCACCTGGTCTAGATAAGGAGCACTCCACGAACAGGAGTCACACAGCACGACGCATCTGGACCCGCGGCAGGTTGACACAAATCAGGAGATGCCAGCGCCGTACCTAAGCTCAGTGGCAGAGATCACAGGGCTCCGCCCACAGGGGCGTCGGCTGGGGAGGCTGCCAGGCCTGCAGAGCCAGCTCAGGCCCCTCTGGTCACCTCCCCCCCCCCCCCCCCCCCCCCCCCCCCCCCCGTGCCAGCAAATAGGGGACATCTCTGTCTCTCCCTCCATAATGACTGCCTCTCAATCATTGACCCGCTCTCGCTCGCTCGCTCGCTCGCTCGCTCGCTCGCTCGCTCACCCGCTCACCCCCTCCCCAACGTCTGGCTGCTCCCACCCTCTTAATGACTAGCAAACCCCCCAAGATCAGCGATTTCCAACAGGACCCAGAGCTGTCCACGGCCACGGCCACGGCCGGCCAGAAGAGGGGCACCACACCCATGCTGTGCACCGCACCACACCTGGTTTTGCAGCTGTAAAGCCGGGACGTTCGGTCCCCGGGGGCAGTCCGAGGCAGCGAGGTCACTCGGTGGGGCTGGTCATGGATGCCAAGTCGCCAGCCAGCCGTGCGGCGCGGGGCCGGGGTCGGGTCTCTTCCAAAGACGCAGGTGGCTGGGGACGGGAACTCGGAGTCTCAGAAAGTCATGCCAAGCGGGATGACAGCGTCTGGGAGGCTGCGGTGCGCGGAAGCTCAGAACTTAAGAACTGGAGCGGATTTCGATCTGTCTAAAGTCCTTTGGGCAGCTAAGATGCCCACACACCACCAGGAGAGAAGCGCGCTCCGGGGGTGGTCAGGGGTCCCCGGGGGTGGTCAGGGGTCCCCGGAGGGGGTGCAGATCTTTCGGGAGAGGGGCGGTGTCCTAGGAGGGCGACAGGGTCCCCGGGGTGATAGCCGCGCTCGCGATCCCGGGAGCGGCCCCCTTTTGCCTGTCTTCGCCGGAACGCACTGCCTCGAAATCCCCCGGGATCGCCAAACCCCCCGCTCGCCGCGCGCCCGGCCCTCCCGCCGCCCCCTTCGGTGTTTGCCCACGGGCGACGCAGCCGCAAGGGCGTCGTCGGCCGGCGGGGCGGGGCCTGCAGATCTCGCGAGAGCTGGGTTTCCCAGGCTATATCCGCCGGCACCGCGGCGACTTCCGGCCTTTCGGCTCGGAGGAGGGTTCGGTGCAACTTTCTTCGGTCGTCCCGCATCTGGGTTCATCCGACACCAGCCGCCTCCGCCATGCCGCCCAAGTTCGACCCCAACGAGATCAAAGTCGGTGGGTGCCCTCGGCGCGGCCGGCGCGGCGGGATGGAGTTCCGCTCCGCACCGGGGCCCGCCAGGCCCGCGGCTCCCGCCGCCCCGGCCTCGCCCGCGTCACTTTCCCCACCGTTGGCCCCGGAGAGGCCTCCTGGAGCCTCCGGTGCTGCGATCGGGGCGCGGCGCGGTCCCGGTCCACTGTCCTTAGCGCTTTCGGGGTCTCTGCTCCCCCTCGCGTAAATGGGGAGGGAGGACCGGACCACCCGAGGCGGCTTGGCAGCCCGCACGCCCGAGGGTAAGGCTTGCTTCCGGGCCGGGCCCGCATCGCTGGCCGCCGCGGCTGCCTGCACGCCGGGCCGGGAGGACCACGCGTGGTCGCGGCCCACGCCCCGGGGAAGGCGAGCGGAAGAGGGGAGGGTGGCTGCGGGCTGGGGGCCGCCCGGTGGGCGCTGATCCTCCCTTTTCTCCCAGTGTACTTAAGGTGCACCGGTGGGGAAGTCGGTGCCACGTCCGCGCTCGCCCCCAAGATCGGCCCGCTGGGTTTGGTAAGTTCTCAGTCGGTGTGAGGAGAGGGAAGGATGGAAACCCGCTTTCAGCGGGTCGAAGGCAGTGTTTGGAGAAAAAAGCATGGGAGGGTTTGGGGGCCACGGGTATTGAGCCGTTTACCGGGCAGTGTGTGTGGGTCAGGAACGCGAGCATGATAGCACTTGCAGGGAGATTGGGGTGCGTGTGGGGCTGCTGAGTTTCATCACCTTTAAATGTGAACATCTCAAGTCTCCATGGACCCTGGAGGACAGACAACGTCTGTTGTCACCCATTTCTGGGAGCCACCTTTGTCTCCCAAGGAGTGGTTTGGGATTCCTGATCTTGTAGGTTAGCAACTCGGTATGTGACCCACGACCACCAGGGCTCCGAAGTGTAAACTTGACCTTGGAGGCAGCTTTGACCTCTAACGTACCGAGCACCAGTCTCATCACCCTGTGCGCACTCCAGGTTACTGTGCTGAACCTGGGCTTCCATGAGTAGTTTTGGGCACTGTTCTGTCCCAGATACATACTCCAGTCATAAAGCCTTAGTGATTGCTAGGGGAGTTTAACAAAGCAATGTTGGGCAGTCACAGTTTGGCTAGTTCTGATTTTTGATATAACGGCTTGTCCGTACTTGTGCACTGCCACAGATGGCCTTATGGAGAGGAGGGGGTTGGGAGTAAGGGATTTGACAACTGTGACCTTGAGCCTTCAGTTGATAGCCCCAGACCAGTGGTTCTCAATTTGGGAGTTGAATGACCCTTTCACAGGGGTCACCTGAGTCATAGCTGTAGCAAAATGGTTATGTAGTAGCAATGAAAGTGACTTTATGATGGGGTCACCACAGCATGAACTATATGAAAGGGTCTAGGCATTTGGAAGGTTGAGAACCTCTGCCCTAAGCAGAGGAGTTTTAATGTCACCTTGCTGATCAACACTGCTTTGACTAGGTACAGTTGGGTGCTTTAAATTTTAATGATTTTGGGGGGGGGGGCGCATCACTGCTCTCGGGTGGTGGGAGTAGGAGGCCCAGCCCCACTGCTGGAATTGAACCCTCCCTCCCAGTGGGCTGCAGTCCCGCGCACAACCACTACGCCACCGGGGCTCAGCCCTTAAATTTTAATGAATGCTGGAAAAGGGGAGTTTGTAATGCAGGTGAAGAAGCAGGGTAGACATTGAAGTTGTGTTTTAACTTGGAGCCCAAAGTGATTGCATGTTTAAATTTATACAGTCTCCAAAGAAGGTTGGTGATGACATTGCCAAGGCAACTGGTGATTGGAAAGGCTTAAGGATTACTGTGAAACTGACCATTCAGAACAGACAAGCCCAGGTAATTACTCATTGGGTGTGAGTGCTGAGAGTAACCCTATCCCCAGCTATAGTGGGTGGAGAATTGAGCTGATGGCCTGGGGGCATGGGCTGTTCATTCAGAATGTACATAGCTGTGACTGTAAAACGATGTGTTTATCAATTTTGGGAATTGGAACCATAATATGAGACTTTAACCCCTCTTTTAAAAGCACGTGCCTACAGCAATGAGAGCATATTTGTCACTTGTGTGACGCTAGGAGCACAATTAAGTATTTCATGGTGCCCTAGCTAATAAGACCCTGTCAGATTTGAAGACTCCTTGAGACTATATAGCAGGACAGTTGGTACCTGGTCTTTAAAGAGTCAGGGCTGAAATGGATGGCAGGGGAGTTTGGCATTGGAGGTGGGGTTGGGGGTATGGTTTCTTCACTTCTAGAATCTCTCCTTCCTCTAGATTGAAGTGGTACCTTCTGCCTCTGCCCTTATCATCAAAGCCCTCAAGGAACCACCCAGGGATAGAAAGAAGCAGAAAAACAGTAAGTTTTCCCACTTCCCCAGGAACTTACCCTTTTGTGGTGGCTTGTGATCAAATCGAGTCCAGTGTTTCATAAAGGGTTGTGTGGCTTCCTCTGTCAGAACCTGGGGTTAGCTGAGGAGGCCCAGTTAGAGCCAAACCCTCAAACAGCGGCTTTTCCACAGCCACCCGCCACTGCACCTGACCACTCTCTGTTGGCTGGTGCAATCCAGTGGTGAGCTGAGAGTAAGTTCCAGCTTAGGAAACAGGGTTGTCCTCCATGTGGATGACTCTGTGCCGAAAGCATGGGGACAGACAGGACGACTATGGCAGATGTGTGTGAGCTGGGTGGCCTGGGGTTTTGACTGCTGTTTTCTCTTCCACAGTTAAGCATAGTGGAAATGTCACTTTCGATGAGATCGTCGGCATTGCCCGTCAGATGCGGCACCGATCTTTGGCCCGAGAACTCTCTGGTAAGAGCAGGACAGCTTGGAACGACACTGATGGGGACGAGGGGTTAAGACCCAGAATGCCAGTGGATACAGTCCTAAAAGACTGACTTGAGGCTGTGGTGGCCACCTTGGGCTGGGCATCACACCTGGGCAGCCCTGGGGTTTTGGGTACAGGTTTCTTAAAAGTCTACATGGAACTGGGGGGTTTGGAGTGCCAGTCCTGTTCTCCATGATTGGGAATATCCTTCCCAATCTAGTATGAGCCTGGCCCCGTATATTGTGAACTGGCTTTTAACCTCAAGGTCAGTCGTGCAAGTCCACCAGCCTCCACTTGTTAGGGGTTGTTGCATCTGTCAAGGTTTCACAGCCCTGGAAATGCAATGCAGGGTTGCTGAGCCAGGGATGACTCGGCAGTGCGTTTAGTGAGGGCTTGTGAGGGAGTGCTTTACTGATGGATGGATGCCACCTTCTCTCAATCGCAGGGACCATTAAAGAGATCCTGGGGACTGCCCAGTCTGTGGGCTGCAATGTTGATGGGCGCCACCCTCATGACATCATAGATGACATCAACAGTGGTGCAGTGGAATGCCCAGCAGTAAGTGACCTCCTTTCATTTTATTTGGTTAAAATGGGAGTAAAAGTGATAATGGGGGATGGCTAATTGATAAAAACGGGAAAGTTGCAGAAACTGGAATGAAGCATGAGATATTGATAGGATTTCTTTTTTGTCTTCCCACAGAGTTAAGAGCTACAAAAGACAACAATAAAGGCTCATTTAATAACCAGCAAGGTCTTTTGGTGTTAGTTTTTCGGGGTGGGGGGCGGAGAGCAATGGGCGGTCAGTTGGTTTGTGAGGTGCCAGTTGGGCTACAAGCTCTGTGGGACCAGGTCAGGTGAGATGCGGGCAGACACCTGAATACTTGTGAACCAGTAAGCTTTGGCGCATGAAGGCTCTTACCTGTTGAACCTGGTGCGTGCTGCCTCTTCTCCTCAGTGATAGAGCAGTGGACTGCATAGACCCACTACCACGCAGCCACTGGAAAGCCCCACCTGGGGTGTTAGACTGACCTAAAGATGCCCCCTCGAACTTATTTGTGCTTCCTGCGTTACTTGTAAGTCGGCAGTGTCTTTAATTCTAGATGGTCTGACATAGCCTTCATTGAAGTCTGAGGGCAGAGAGAACATTTCAGGTCACTAAGTGACGTGTGCGGTAGGAAAGACAACGTTGTCAGGAGAGGTAAAAGGTATTTGTTTCCCACTTGTTCGGCCAGCACGGGTCTCCCATCTCCCTTGGAAGGGGAGGGGGATGTTTTTATGCCAAGCCAACCCTGTAGTGGCATTTCTGATAGGGGCCTTATCTAATAGAAGCAGGTGGTCTCATCTGTACCACTAGGGACTTTGCCCTGGAGCTGTTTTTCCCTGCTGAAAAGGTACCTGAAGACACAATGCACAGTGGGCTGAGATATTGCTGAGTAAACGGTGTTGATAGCTTTGCTGATTTTTGGGGCTGGGTACAGATCTGCCCCAACAGTGCTTTCCTGTGTGACGACTGCTCTCCTTTTTGGGGGGCATCAGTTAGATGGTGGGAAGAGAACTGGTAGTCTGCGCCCGAAAGGATGATAGTTACAAACTAGAAAAGGGTTCCTGGACAGCTCTACTCAGTTGACTAAGTCACTGAATCAAACTCTACTTGGAGGCACCTAGTCCTTATTTGAAATGCTACAGACCTCGGTCCCACAGGGCTTCCCAGGCTACTAGCCAGGGAGCCTGTCTAAAAGTTTAGCTACAATGCCCACAGGCCTCCCAGCTGATTCCTTAGACCACCAGATGATCATTCTAGAGTCCCCTTTGCATCTCCTCCCCACAGCCAGACTAGTAGTAAAGCAGCAACCCTTCATGACCAATAAATAGCCTGGTTTAGGTCTGCCCTGTGAAACTGATTATTTCAAGGAAAAGGATCTCTGTCAGACATTGTGTCCCCTGGAACAGCTAGTGATTTCAAAAGAAATAACCTGCCACTGAATGAATTTAAACTGCCCAGAGGCAAAACTCCTTTCCTATTGCCATCCCTCACCCACAAGTTTTTTTTGGGGGGGGGGGGCGGGGGGCAATCACTGCTCTCCGGTGGTGGGAGTAGGAGGCCCAGCCCCACTGCTGGAATTGAACCTCCATCCCAGTGGGCCGCAGTCCCGCGCACAACCACTACGCTACTGGGGCTCAGCCCGCCCACAACAATTTTACTGGCATGTAATTCACATATATGATTTAATAGTTGAATTGCATCAAGATCTGTTCCTATTTCTGAAGAACCTGCTCTTGGCAGGTAGAGGAGTCTTGCACTGTCTACCAGGGAACATTCCCTCAGCAGAACGTGGACTTCCCACAGTGATTTGGGCAATCTGGCTACCGAGTTTAAATGATTTTTTTAAAAGGCTGGTAAGTTGAATTATTTTTGCCTGTCAGCACAATTTAAAACAGTTAACTAGAATAATGGCCAGGGTCTGGCAGAATGGAGTGTCTCACTTGTGGGTGTGCACATCCAGGACTACTGGTAACCTTCAATTTATTAGTAAATCCTACTGGCTCTAACACCAAGATACACCCAGAACCCCCTTTTTTTAAACTTAAACTCATTGGTGAAGGTTGATGGAACAAATCCATTTTAACAATATTTTGTTTCTCAACTCACCCACTATAGCCCTCTTAATGTACCACCACTTGTTCCATGCCCTCCCTGCAATTCCTGTTTCCATTTCTCTTTCTCTCCCAGTTCTCTACTTTGTTCTGGTGGAAATGCTGCCCTATAGATGTAAAAATGGTAATTATTCTAGCACAAGGTGAATTCAGTTCTAGACTGAAACGGAAATAAGGATTAGAGGCTCAGGGTCCCACCAGTCTATCCAACCACTACACCGGGTTCCTTATGATCTTGAATTTGGTCCACATTTTCCTCCCACTCCAGGGATTTCTCACAATTCCACCCTCCAGCCCTACCTACCCCCTAGTCAGTGGTAGTGGTTGCAGGGCACCATCGAATTCCAATCTCCAGGTCAGGAGGCTGAGGTTTGTTCCCATGGTCCATTAGACAAGGTGTTTCTATGTCTTCCCATTGTCATGTGTCTTTCCCCAGATAGGCCAGTAATTGCACCTTAGATGGCTGCTGCCCAAAGTCGGATGGAGAACCTTGTCTTGTGAACTACATTACCCCAACTGATTGGGGGCCTCCAAGACTGGTCTTGAGCCCCCAGTCCCAGTGATTCATTCCCTCTGGGTGTTTGGTTATGTCTTTTTATAACTTGGCTCGCTCTGTATCTTCTACATATCCTGTCACATTGACAGATTCTGAGGGATACTCCCGTTCACCTTCTCCAGCTGCTCAGCCCACATGTCAACCCCGCATCCACTTGGAGATCACCGAGATGCAGGATTGGAGACAACAGAGGTGACTTCTGTTGCCTTTAAATCTTTTTACCAAACTCTTACTGTGTATTACCTTCCCCTTTATCTGGGTGAACACTTGTCTAGCCTCGAGCCCATGACCTATGGCCCCTCTTCCCTCCCCCATCCCTGGCAACTGTTTATTTCTGGGCGAGCATCAGTTGGGTCTCATTTGTCCTTGGTTTGATCTCTTGGTTCATCCATAGGGGTTACACACTTGACTGGTCCCCACAGCTCAGTGGTCTAAAACCACCAGTCACTCTTGGAGAAAGGGGGCTTTCTTTTCTCAAATACAGTTTCAGAAGCCCGAAGAGGTGGTTTAAACCTGTCCAACAGGGTGGATAGGAGTTGGAATTGACTCTGGAAGTGGATTTGACCTTTGGCTGGTCCTGAAACCCTCTGACAAACCCTCATCCCCTGTCCCTGGGATGTCGAACAGCCTCCTCCCAAGTGACCGTCTACTGACTCGTCTCCTACACGCCTGCTGAACTATCTTTTTGAACACAAATCAAACACTGCTCTGGCCAGTAGACCTTTTTTTCTGGGAAAATGCAGTTGTTCCTCTAAATTTTCACATGGGTTAAAAGATCCTGCCAAACAAGGGCAGACTGGGGAGAAGGTGACGAAGGGCAGGTGAGACTCCCTGGGAAAGGGGAGTCAGCCAGGCTGCTGCGTGGAGGAAGGTGCACGCCAGGCAGTCCCGAGGACCAGGCAGCATGTTGTCATTGGAAACTAAAGAAATAAGCACAAAGCGATGTCTCTGATGTCAATTAAGGTCTGAGTCATTTTTACCTCATGCTTGCTCTCTCAAAACAGTGGCTGGGCTCAGAGGGAAAGACTACTGGGTCCTGGGCACAGAGTGAGAGCCTCAGGTGAAAACTAGGAGCCAGCAGTATATTTCCCCATCCTTTAGTTGCTCCTGAGTTTTTTTGTCATCAACTCAGTTCTGGCCTGGCCATGCTGGCAGGGGCTGGGGGGCGGGAGGAGGGAAGTGGAATCCACTTCAACACTAGTTCAGGGTGGTGGCAGAAGTCACAGCTAGAGATATGGCTAAAAATAGACACTGAAGCACCCCGTGGGGTGAGCCCAGGCAGGGGATACGCAAGACTAGCAACGACCTGATCCCCCCCCCCCATGAGAAAGGGTCATCTCTAGATCAGTGAGTCAACAGACCTCTCCCAATTCGATGAGAAAGGGTCATCTCTAGATCAGTGAGTCAACAGACCTCTCCCAATTCTGGGGAACTGAGGATCGGGGGCTTTCCAGTCAGCCTAGCTTCGAATCTCACTGTCACCACCTTCCAGCTGTGAAGCTTTGTACAGCGGAGTTTAAGCTCTTCCGATTTCAATGCCCTCACCTGTAAAATAAGGCTAGTACCTATCCCAGAGGGTTGTGACAACAATCAAATGCACTGATAAGGGTTTCACAGAGACTTGCTCCTAAGACGGGCTCAGTGCTAGCTCGCTATCTGGACAGCTGCTTGTGAACGCTTCTCCTTCCAGCACCCATGCTTCTCTCTCTTCCAATTGAGAGTTCAAGGCAGGCTGGGAGATGGAGTGCGAGGAAAGGGAGGGGACAAGATGTGGCTTACAGGTGTGGAGTCGGTACAAGCAAACCAACTCACTGCCCTTGAGTCAATGCCAACTTACAGTACCCCTAGAGGACAGGGCAGAACTGCCCTTGTGGGGTCGAGACGACTCTTCACAAGAGTGGAAAGGGCTGTGCTTTCTCCTGAGGAACGGCTGGTGATTTTGGACTTTTCAGAACTGAGTAAGCTCGGGCCTCCTGTGTAACCACCATGCCACTCAACATGCAGGGGAGCGTTTGCAGCCTGATTAGGCAGATCAGTCAGGTAATGCACTCCACAAATAATCCACTGCACACTGACCTGGCGTCTGGCACCAGGGGACAGGATGGTCAGCAGACAGATCTGGTTCCAAGGTCCTGGTAAGCCAGTTCTGGGCGGAGCTATGGGAACTACCACTTCAAGGAAAGGTTAAGCTAAGCTTAAGCCTATTCGGGAAACTTGTGGCTTACATAGCCCTCCAGGGTGAGCACTTTTTGTCACATGTTAAGTTTATAAGATAAAATCTTAGCATCCATATTTTTCAGATATGGTAACGTATATGTATGTATGTATATATATTTGGCATCACTGCCCTGGTGGGAGTAGGAGGCCCAGCCTTGCTCCTGGAGAGCTGATGCTAGATTTGAACCACCAACCCTGTGGGCCTCAGGCCTGTACTCAACCACTACGCCCCCGGGGCTCAGCCCCTGAAGCAATTTAATGGTTTCCCTGGAACCCATGTAATTAATGAGGTCTAAGCAATATCTTTCAACTGTCCACATTCTTCTCCTAAGAAACCAGAGTTTGGAAGAACTGATAATGTGGTTACATCCCACCCCCACCCATAGTCACCTCCCTAGACAGTGGCACTGCAGGAGGAAGAAGAGGGCACTGTCCACATGTGCCCAGGGAAGGAGAAGTAAGGGGCGTCAGAGCAATGCGGGATCACTGAGCCCTGGGAAAGGGGTCCTGGTGGCACCGTGACTAAGCCCTCGGCTGTGAACTGGAAGGCTGGAGGGCTGACCCTGCCAGGAGCTCCGTGGGCCCAGGAGTGGCCGTCCGCTACTGCCAATCCACAGCCTGAGAAACCTAGTGGGGTCGTTCTCCGTGCTACAGGGCTGTCGGGAACCAGAACCACCTTGACAGCCATGGAGAAGGGAAGGGAGAGACGCACTTTAGAAAGGACAAGCTTTGCTGAACCCAGCAAGCTAGCAACAAGCAGAAATCAACATTTTAAAAACAAAAACAAAAAAAAAACGGGCTGAGCCCCGGTGGTGCAGTGGTTGTGCGCAGGACTGTGGCCCACTGGGACGGAGGTTCAATTCCAGCAGTGGGGCTGGGCCTCCAACTCCCACCACTGGAGAGCAGTGATGCCAAAAAAAACCAACAACCCAAACACGTTTTCTTACCCAGTAGGACCAGGTTCCTGGACTTTTCTGGCATCTCCTCCTTGTACCTGTGCTCGGAGCCGGATCTGGAGTCCCCAGCCCTCTACAGTTACACTGCTAAAGGACCCCTGAAGCAAAAGCACATTCCAGCTCACCAGGAGCTCGAGGATCTGGGGTGGGGGAGGTCGGCATCTCTTTGGGGAAAGAGGTGGCAGGTCTAGGAAGGGTTTTGAAACCATTCAGGGCTTTGGGTAGGTCAAGGAAAACGTTGGTGACTATTTTTTATGTACCTATACTATTGGACGGAGTATCAAAAACGAATAAATGCTAACAGCCTTTTGTCTTTATAGCCTTTGACTTAATGGTGATCCCTGAGTTTCACACCATCGGCTCCCCTCAAGGCGAAAGACGCCCTCCAGACTGATTTGGAGACTGGAAAGGTTATTGGTTTCATCACACTGGTGATGTGTGTATGGTAACTGGAAGTGCTAGTCTGGGAAGAACTGGGGTGATCACGCATAGAGAGGTATCCTGGCTCTTTTGATGTGGTTCGTGTGGAAGAAGCCAATGGTTACAGCTTTGTCACCTGAATTTCCAGCATTTTCACTACTGGTAAAGGCAACAGACTGTGGATTCCTTTTCTCTTTGCTGGAGAGACAAAAGACTGGCTGTCAAACAGCAGACCCCCAGGTGGTATGAACGAGCATAACACAGCATGATTTTTTTTGTTTTTGTTTTTTTTGGGGCATCACTGCTCTCCGGTGGTGGGAGTAGGAGGCCCAGCCCCACTGCTGGAATTGAACCTCCGTCCCAGTGGGCCGCAGTCCCGCCCACAACCACTACGTCACAGTCACCGGGGCTCAGCCCCACAGCACAATTTAAAAGCAAACCAAACCAAACCAAAAGAGCCAAATAAAGATAGGGAAGAACTTACTTCATAAAGTTGAGCTGACGGAGCTATCAAACCCCGGGCCTGCTCTCTGACTAGACTTGGGGGTTGGTTATGTGATGACAGGAAATATGGACTCTGTTCTCAACACAGACTAGCCAAATGGGCAAAGAAATAAAAGTGCTAAGTATCCACCACCTAAAAAAAATAAAACCCACCGCTGAAACTTTCAGTAGAAACAAGAAAGAATGTGAATGAGCTAGAGAGTCAACTCCAGAGGTCAGTCTGAGGAGCCCTGGGGGCAGTGGTTTCTCACAGGGCTACGAGCTGCATGGTCAGCAGTTTGAAACCACCGGCTGCCTCAAGGGGGAGGGAGGCTTTTTGCTACCCCGAAGAGTGGCAGGGTCAGAACTCCCCAGGCAGTTCTGCCCTTTCTGATGGGGCCCGCTAAGTTAGAATGGACTCGAAGGTCGTGAGCATCCAGTCAGTAAAATAAGAAACAACCCCAAAACCCCGCGTCTGTCCTCCACATCGTCCCTCTTCCTTAGACTCTCACGGAACATGCAAAGGACGCTGCACTCCTCAGAGAGATCCACTCATGAGAATAACGAAGAACGGGACTTACAGGACATGGATCAAAATGTTTTGTTTGCTTTAAACAAACAGAAAAGTTGGTTTGTTTTTGTTCTTTGTGTTTGCCACGTTTTATGCAATCATCATGATTTAATTTTGTAATTAAAGGAAAACATCAACGTTAAACTTTCTAATATTGGGGGTGGGGGTGGGGCAGCCCTCTCTGGGAATACAGCTCCAGCGTACCTGGGACATGGAAGCGAGAGCCCAGTGGCCACTCCTTTCTCTCTGGGAAGGGCAGCGTCAGGGGAAGACAGCACTGGGGAGAGAAGGAACCAGCGAGGCACAAAAGGTGAACAAGTCTCACATTGTTTTTGTGTTTTTTTTTTTTCATTCCTAGAATTTTTTTTTTGGTGGGGGGGCATCACTGCCCTTAGGTGGTGGGAGAAGGAGGCCCAGCCTTTGCTCCGTGAAGCTGGAATTGAACCTCCACTCCAGTGGGCCGCAGTCCCGTGCACAACCACTATACCACCGGGGCTCAGCCCTTTTTTTGGGGGGGGGGCATCACTGCCCTCTGGTGGTGGGAGTAGGAGGTCCAGCCTTTGCTCCGGTGGAGCTGGAATTGAACCTCCATCCCAGTGGGCTGCAGTCCCGTGCACAAGCACTACGCCACCGGGGCTCAGGCCCCATTCCTAGAATTTTTAGAAAATTACTTTATTGGGGGCTCGTACAACTCTGATCGCAATCCATATATCCATCCATTGTGTCAAGTACATTTGTAGCCACCATCATTTTCAAAGCATTTTCTTTCTACTTGAGCCCTTGGTATCAGCTCCTTCCTTTTTTCCCCTCCCTCCCTCTTGGACCCTTGATGATTTACAGATTATCTTTTCATGTCTTGCACTGTCTGATATCTCCCCCCACCCCCTTGTATGTCGTCTATCCCCCTGGGAGGGGGTTATAGGTAGGTCATTGTAATCGGCTCCCCCTTTCTCCCCCCACCTTACCCTTACCTTCCTGGTATGGCTACTCTCAATATGGGTCCCGATGAACTTCCTGTCCTGGATTCCCTGTTTCCAGGTCTTATTTGTACCCATGTCCATGCTCTGGTCTAGCTGGATCAGTAAGAGAGGATTAGGGTCATGATAGTGGGGGGAGGGTTGGGATTAAAGCCTCACATGCTTAACGGGCAGAGGATGTCTGAAGAACATATGAGGCATTTCAAAAAGTTCATGGAAAAAATGGAGTAAAGAGATTATGGAATTTTCCTAGGAACGTTTAGAAGTATTCCGCATGCCGTGGAAGGGTTCAGGACCCTTGGGCTCCATTGGCAGGCAGCTGTGACTGGAAGGAGCAGCAGTTCTGTGATCAAGAGCAGAAAATCCATTGTCTCACTCAGGTGAGGTAAGCGGTGGAGCTTCAGGACGCCCAGTATCCTGGACCGACCACCTGCCAGCCGGGCGCCTTCAGCAAGTCACATAGCCTCTCAATCCCACTCTGCATGTAATCCAGTTGGTACAAAGAACTCAAACAAGTGGTATATGAAAATTACCTATTGTTTGTAATGATAGTTCTTTGGAGAAAGTAGCTCTGCAGAATGAAGACATTTGCTTAATCAAAAGAAAGAGGTAGTGCCCAAGTGGAATTCATCCCAGAAATGCAAAGTCGATTCATTATGCCCCAGTAAATCAATGTATGATGCCAGAATAAAGGGACAACAGCTATGTAATCGTTCACATCCACAATCAAGCTCACTGCTGTTGATTCCAGCTCATGGTGACACCACAGGACAGAGTAGAACGCCCCCTACAGATTTCTCAGATTGTAACTCCTTAGATAAGGTCGAATGGTTTTTTAATGGCTTGCCCCAGTCTGATATGGTTCTGCTGGTTTTGTTACCACAAAATAATATGCTTCTGAATAGATGGGGGTGGGTGGGAGGTGGGGGGGTGGAGGGAAGGTTGTTGACCCTTATAAGTTGTAAGTGGTCCTTATAACTCAAGTCAGAGAATTAAACATCTGCCTGAGAACCACTTCTTATTCACCTTTTTTTTTTTTTAGTTTTTTGGGCATCACTGCTCTCCGGTGGTGGGAGTAGGAGGCCCAGCCCCACTGCTGGAATTGAACCTCCGTCCCAGTGGGCCGCAGTCCCGCGCACAACCACTACGCCACCGGGACTCAGCCCCTTATTCACCTTTCAACCACTTCTTATTCACCTTTCTGTAACTCCTTAGAAAGCTTCGTCTTTCTTCCAAGGATCAGCTGGCAGTTTCGAACCACTGACCTTGTGATTAACAGTCCAACAATAACCTACCCAAGGTCCCTACTCATCTCAACAAAGAAAAAGCATTTTACAAAATCTAGCTTCCTTTCATGATTAAAACCACCCAGCTGCATAGGGCCATAATCTTGGGTGGCATCTAGGTAAATTAGCATAACAGTCTACAAAGATAATGCTCTGAAGAAAAAAAAAGATAATGTTCTAGATCTTTTTTTTTTTTAATTCTATCGAGGGACCTTACAGCTCTTGTAACAATCCATACTTCAATTGTATCAAGCATATTTGTACATATATTGCCATCATTTTCTAGAAACTTATTTTCTATTGAGCCCTTGGTATCAGCTCCTCCCCACCCTCACCCCCTGTGGCCCACTGATATATTATTTTAATTCATATCTTAAACTGACCGCTGTTTCCCTTCTCTCGGTTTCTGTTTTTGTCCCCTTGCGAGTTGGTGGGGGGTGGTGGAGGGTACACTTAGGTGGTAGGGGGTGGTGGAGGGTGCACTTCCCTCCTCTCCCCACCTTCCCCCTACCCTCCTGGTATCACGACTCCCAAGCCCTTTCCTGGACGCCCTGTGTCGTGAGCTCTCCGTCTTCTCTGTGCCGGTGCCCAGGCTCCGGTCTGGCGCGCAGTGAAAGGCAGGACGAGGTTCCTGACAGGGTGTGGGTGCGGAAGCCTCGAAGCAGAGGAGGACTGCGTGTTTCCTCGGCGCTATACTGGGCCTGGTTGACGCCTCCCTCGCCTGTGACCCCTCAGTCTGCGGATGGACTGCGGGAGCTCTGAGTCTTTAGTGAACGGTGACTGGGTCTTAGATGCCTGTAGGATGCAAAGATCGGGGAAGGAACTCGAGAAACAGCCAAAGGATTGCAGCCTCCCTGGCCGGAGACCAGTACCAGATAGCGCCCGGCTACCACTACGGATCACCCTGATCCTGGACAGAAGGGAAGGGCAATGTGGACTAAAATTCAAAATCCACAGGAAGGCCACACTTACTGGTCTGGTTGAGAAGTGGGTCCTCCAAGACGATGAGCCTTACACGCCCTTCAACCCGGAGCGGACCCTCTCTGGGACCCCTCGCCACCACACAACAGACGGCGCTGTACAGCGAACGCACAGGGACACCTGTGAGGAACTTGTGCCTTGCAACCATCAGCCACGTTGGCCCAAGAAACGGGCTTTGGAAGGCGGGAAGGGGCAGGAATAAAAGGTGGAGAGAATCCAGGAACCAAAGAGGAAGTGGAAGAGCGCTGTATATGCAGGGGACGGCAGCCAATGTCATGAAATGTGCACATAGCGTTTAGCGGGGAACGAACATGCGCCACCAGCGTCCCCCCACCAAGCCACAACCAAATGTTGAACAAAAAACCCCAACAAACGAGGCAGAGGAGAGCATGATCGACTTGATTACAAAATCGCCATCCACTGGGTCTCGACTCCCTACGGGCAGAAGAAAACAGCCCCCCAGGGTCTCCCAGGCTGTCACTCTGAAGGGGAGCAAACGTCTTGATAAAGGGCCCCCGTACCAACCCACAGCCACCTCAGACTCCATACAGAAAGACTGACACGTTCCTGTAAGAGCCAGAATAGGAAAAGGAAGGATGTTGACATGCACCAACGTCATACTCAAGATTCGAGGCAGGACAATCAGGCAAGAGAAAACCAAAAAATGGCAGTAAATAGGAAAGACAGAAGCTCACTCTTTTTTTTTTTTTTTGCATCACTGCTCTCCGGTGGCGGGAGTAGGAGGCCCAGCCCCACTGCTAGAATTGAACCTCCGCCCCAGTGGGCCGCAGTCCCGCGCACAACCACTACGCCACCGGGGCTCAGCCAAAGCTCACTCTTTTTAAAGATGACCTGATCCTTTTTGTGAATGGAAAACCCCTAGGAATCCACAAAGGCAAAGGCCTATTGAATGCGTTCAGCAAGGTTGCAGGATACGTGAGAAATAGAAACAAATGCTAGACACAAACAGCGGACAATCCAAAAATGAAATTTCACTCACTAGAAAACATTCTCAAAAAAAACCATTTTCATTTACATGAAGACGATTCCATTTACAATAGCACATAAAAAAATTGAAATATGAGTAACATATTTAATAGACAATCTGTAAGATTTGTACACTGAGAACTACAAAACACTTGTATTTATGGAAGACCTAAATGAATGTAAATAGACCAGATGCTTAATACTGTTGAGATGCATTCACCCCTTCAATTGATCTACAGAATCAATGCAATCCCTAGTGAAATAGCTGGCCTACTTGCAGAAATTGACAAGCTAAGGCTAAAATTCATAATGGTTGTACAAGGGAGCCAGAATAGCAAAAATGTGTTTGTGTTTATATTTATTTTTAAAAGGAAGAAAGTTGGGCTGAGCCCCGGTGGCGTAGTGGTTGTGCGCGGGACTGCGGCCCACTGGGACGGAAGTTCAATTCCAGCAGTGGGGCTGGGCCTCCTCCTCCCACCACTGGAGAGCAGTGATGCCCCCCCACCCCCCAAAAGGAAGAAAGTTGAAGGACTCATCCTTCGCAATTGCAAGGCTTCCTAAATGAACAAGCTTTCGAATAGACAGTATTCAAAACCTTGGAGTCAGGATAGATACACAGATCAATGGACGTGAATCCAGAGCCCAGAAATAAACTATACACTCACAGTCAACTGATTTTCAGTCAAGGTGCCAGGAACTTCCGTGGGAAAACAATCTTCAGCTAGACAACTACATATGCAAATGAATGAAGCTGGGCCCACAGCTCCTCATAGGCAGACAGTAACTCAAAATAGGTCAAAGAATTCAAACCCAAACCATGGAATTATTAGGAGAAAACACAAGACTCGATCTTCATACCCTCAAATCCGGCCGTTGCCTTAGGTCTGACACCAAACACAACCAACAAAAGGCCAACAGCTCGAACCCACCGCTGGTCACCCGAAGAAGGTTCTACTCTCTTCCACTGGATTATGGAACTGGATCTAGTCGGTGGCAGTGAGTGGTGGCGTCAGCCCCATCTTTGTGGAAGCCGATTGTCTCATCTTTGTCTCTGTGAAGTGACTGGGGGGGATGGCTCCTGGGTTTCAAGCGCTAAGTAGTTAATCTCTGCACCCCCCTACAGAGAGCCTAAAAAAAAAGCTCCAGGCAATTCTGCTATCCTTTCAGAGTGCTGGCATCAGAGGATGTGTCCGCACAGAGCAATAGCAGCAGCAAGATGAGAAAAAAGACAGGATTCTGAGTAAGTGAAGACGTCGGAGCCCTGACACTTGGCTAGCAGGGGGTGTGGAATGAGGCCGCTGCTTGGGACAAACGTGACCCTTCCTCAAGAAGTTAAACGGGTGCCGAAGGACTGGGCAATTCCATTTCTAGCTAGACACTCGAGGAAAAGAAAGACGCGCGCACACAGCACTCAGCAGCATGGCTGCTTCAGCTGGGAGTCAATGCCCATCAATTGAGGTCAATTGAGGAGAGGTCAAACGAGATGAGCTTAACCAGACAACGGAATAGTAGCCAGCCATCAAAAGGAGTGCCACACTTATATCGACACGGATGAATCTCGAAAACAAGACGCTCAGAAAATTGAGCCAAGCGCCCCAAAGCCACATACAATTCTCCATTTGTATGGCATGCCCACGAAGGGCACCACTGAATCAGGTGACCAGAATGGTGTGCAACTTGGATCATCCTTTACTTTTTTACATCTACTTCTCCTAGAGGTAGTAGTTTCAGAAATCGCTGAGAGACTAGACCTGGGAGCTGGATCAGTCCAGACCTGACGAACCTAGGGGACCCTAACTCGCGGGAACTGCCTTTTCCTGGTGGAAATGGTAACAATGTTGCCACGGGGAAGGCCGTGGGAAACGCTGGCTGTGACGCCGCCCTCGATGTAGGAGTGACAGACCAATCACGACCGAGGCTTCCTGACCGGCAGGAGCAGGCCCCGCCCCTCCCCGCTGGCGCTGGTTTTCAAATCCTTCCAGCTAAACAAGGGAACTGATTTTTTTTTTGTCTCTTTCTCCACGAGGGAGCGGCAGTTCAGTGACCGCGCCGAGACCAGCCCCTGCAGCCGCCACCACTTCTCACGCTGACTGGCTGGCCCCGCTCTCCGGGCAGCGGGGCCGACGGCTCGGGTCCCGCGCTACACCTGGAGAAGATGCCCAGGCGACACTGGGCAGCTGCTGTGCCCCCCTGGAGCCGCTTCTGATGCTCAGGGAAGGAAACTGCCAGGCCTGACATCTGGAAATCTCTCGACGCTGGAATTCCTTATTCCAAAAGAGCGTGTCCCCGACCACGCGTGGAGGGAAGCCGCCGCCGGGCTCCGGTGCGGGTCGGTGAGTGGGTGGGTTAGTGGGCGAGCTCGCCCGGCTCCCTCGCCCCTCCTCACCGCCTGCCTCCAGCACGCGGGTCCCCCTTCGCGCCACCCGCCGCCTCCCCGCGGCGCTCCCGCGGCCCCAGCCCAGGCTCTGCGGGCTTGCCCCGCCGCCGCCCTCCGAGCTCCGGCGGGGCTTTACCCCGCCGCCCCAGCCCGGGAGCCCCCGGCGCAACCCTCCAGCAGGACTCGGGGTGTAAACGGCGCCGCCAGGCCTGCCGAGCAAGTGACGGGCGAGAGGGGTCGGCTCACGAACAGGGACAGCTGCTCTCGCGCCAAAGGGGGCGCGCCGCAAAAAGACTTCCGGTCATGCGCACCAGGCCCATTGCGGCCTCCTTCCCGGAACTCCATTTCCCAGAAGTCTCTGCCAAGCTGGGGTCGTAGGCACAGACTTCCCCTCCGGGCGCACTCCCTTCTATGGAGGGTTCCTCCTTGTTCGTGCACGCAGAATCCAGTTCTCCTTCGTGCTTTGTCGCGGATGTCCCTTAGGCCGCCGACTCCAAAGGCTGGAGGCCTGTTTGGCAGGCCTGGACGGGACGGCGAAGGATCCTGGGAATCGTGGTTCCAGGGCTTGCGGCATGAGGAGTTGGTCCTATCCCTGGGTTTGGATCTCCTTCGGCGGCTGTGCAGTCCGGCGGCGTGATTGCTGATAGGATTGCGTGATGGGTTGCTGTATGTCCCGCCCCGCCCCGCCCCTTAAAAAAAATGATTTTAAGCCCCAAACCCTGGTGCCTGAGAATGGGACCATATTTGGAAATAGGGGTCTTTGCAGATTGTAATATGAGGTCATGCTGGATTGGGGGTGGGCCCTAATCCAATTTGAGTGGGCGTCTATATGGAGAAGCTGGTTGTGTGAAGACAGAGGCAGAGGTAGGAATTATGCAGCCACGAGCCAAATAACACCTGAGACTACCACAAGCCAGGAGACTAGAAAGGGCCTTCCCTCCCATTTTGGGAAAAGCGAGACGCTGTTAACATCCTAAATTCCAACTGCTAGCTTCTAGAACGAGGAGGCAATTTTGTCGCTTTGAGCAACAGCGTTTGTGGTGGGTTTTTGACAGCAGCCCCCAGAAATGAATAGTGTCCCTAAGTAAAGTGACCAGATTTTAACATTGGTAAAGCGGGACACCATGGACGGGGGGTGGGTTAGAGGGGTATATTCCTGTTCTCTCGCCATTCCCTAGCTTGTCGGGCATTCTTATCAAAAATCGGGACATTTTTAAAACGCCGTGGGACGCAGGAAAAGTTGTTTAAAGTTGGTACTGTCCTGCCCAAAGTGGCACACTTTACTAAGGTCCCCTCCTCCCCATTGGCTCCCTCCTGCTTACCTTGCTGAAGGGAAATCGATGTCAATGTTGCAACCAGGTGTGTGTGTCTCAGTGCTTTCTCTTGGTGCTGCCTGCCTACCCATTGACATTCCACACTTTTAGGGTTAATCATGAGTTACCGGTAATAACCAGGATAAAGCAAATGTTGCTCAGAGTACCAAAATCACTGCAGTTGGGCACTGCCCCTTTGTGGTGGTCTTGACAGCAGGCTGGGAAATGGGAGTCAAAAGGCTCCTTCCTGAGAGCGGTTTGGGAACAAAACCAGCCCTTCCTCACATTTCTGGGGGCTTGGGAACAGAGGCAGCGCCAGGCCCAGGCACCACCTACTGATGAAATCCCCTCATGGCTACACGGCGGTAGAAACTCTATCCAGATGAGATTCCTATGAATCACCAGGGATCTTGTTAAAGTCCACATTCTGCCTCAGTGAACCTGGGGTGGATGGTGA
>PVJH01018027.1:31123-46468 GCA_004026705.1 Nesogale talazaci | reverse complement strand
GATCATGAGGTGCTGAAACAATCAGGTATCAAAGAACAAAAATCAAAATCAATGGACCAATTGACTCCCGATATCGCTGATGACAAATGGATACAAAGGCAAACAAAGTAGAAGAAATGATGGTACCCAGCTAACAAATGATAGAATGCCTGGAATCTCAAAGACTTGAAGATAATCGAGTCACCATTCAGCGCAGAAACAGCAAAGTCCACATGCACCTAGCTTTTTAATTTAACCTTCTGGAGAATAGGATTTGGTAGGGTACTTCAATCGATGTACTTTTCAAGTTTATATACCGCTTCTGAAAGAGCTATCTTGGCATATGGCTTTCATCACATTTTTTTCTTTCCTTCCTCACCTCAACCTATCTCTGTCATGTCTGCTTTAAAATGTGAGTAGTAGGGGAAGGGGAGGCATGTTTAAGAGAAAATGAAAACTTTGATGCACAATTCTACCTTTTTCTAACAGAAGCACTTACTCATTTCTATGCATACATGCAAAACTTTAAAAACCCAATTCAAAAATATGTGAAGAAACTCTATCATGTGGAGGAGGCCACTTAGGAGTATAATCACAGGTTTTGCTTGTCTTTCTTTCTTTCTCTTGCCTTGGGCAAGCTCATCTAATTACAGTAACTTGACGTTCATTCTGTTTAGTGTTTTGCAGCTATGCATGAAAAAAGTTAATCAAAAAATAAAATGAAAAACTATGATGGCTAATCGAAGTCCCATAGATTTCTCTGCTGTTGCCTAACTTGTCTTTGGGGATGAACTTCAATATGTTGCCCTCAAAGCATCATTAGATGTGCTGTACTATTTGTCTCTGCTTCTCTAACAAAAAGAGAAAAGATTCCTTTGATTTTAGAATTTTTCAAGAAGAAAAGAAAATTATGGCTTTTCCTGACATCATTTATCCTATGCCAGTAATTCTTGGGAGATTTTATAGAAGGCCCTAGATAGATACTCTCAGAGATGGGCAATACCTCTCTTTAGAAATGAGAGAGAGAGAGAGGCATTTTACTCTTCCTCTTTGTTCTCCGGTGTGTTTTTGAAGGACATTGTATTAGAAGGATTGCTGATTCTTAGCCTATTGTCTACTTGGCTCCTCTGTGAAGTTGTAGACCCAAATCTGAACCATAAGAACCCGCCCAGCCTATGGATTTGTGCAGAAATTTTCTCCAAGGTGTTTTCTTTGTAAATTTAAAATCTATTCTCTGCCTACATGTCTGTAAACCAATAACAATGTGAAAAATGTATCTTTAATAAATATTATTATCTAACCAAGATGGAATCAGAATTATTTCTGTGATCTTAGTAAGTAGAGGATCGGAGGTGGGGGGGTGGGGTGGGGTGAGACAGTGCATACAAGAGGAATGGAAAAATGAAAATTTTTTTAAGGGTTGGTGGTGGACAAAAACAGTATGTGAAGTATGCAAGAGTAGGTTATTATCAATGCATGTCTTGGGCATTTTTAGCTGACGCTGTCTGGCAAAAGGAAATTTCTAGATGGTGTGTGCTGATTGCTCCTGTGGCCTGGACAACCCTGCATTTTTCAGCTGTCTGAAGTGAGTGGTGTTGAGAACCAACATATGCTTATTCCCTTCCATGCAGAGCAGTGAAATTTGGAAATGTGTGCTGAAAGCGAAAATATAGTTTCTACAGCAATTTATTTCCAAGAAAGGACTACTTCCTGGGATAGTGATAATGGTTGCTAAAATCTCACTGAGAAAAATCATTCATTTGCCCAAATGTGGGTTTAGATTTCACTGCATCTGGCTCAGTAGAGTGGCACGGGACCATCAATCTTCTTTGAAGAGAAATTTGCTTTGGGAACCACATGGACACAACCTCCATTTACTGATACTTGGCTATGGTGAAAGAGTGCTTGGGATTTTCAAAGTAACTATATGCCATTCACATAACACAGTAGTCTAAGTTTCATGAAGAGAGTTTTTTTTTTAATGCTATTTAAATTTGCTTTCATAACAACTTGAATAGTATGAGCAATATGTTAGTTTATTAAGCAAATCTGTGAATTCTTATCAATAGATGTTAACAAAGTTGCGCACACTCAGTTCTTTTGTAAACAAATGAAGCTTATTACTTTAGGCATTGAACATGTAAGCCTCCTAACTTCCTGGTTAATACAATTGTGGCATTTCAAATTTCAGGCAGCAGCTGACTCAACAGCTTGGAAGTCAATTTACTGAAAGTCCCAGCTCTGATTGTTCCAAGGTTATTTATTGCTATGTTATTCCGACTCATAGTGACCCTTTGTTTAACAGAATGAAACACTTGCCTGGTCTTGTGCCATCCCCATAATTGTAGGTGGCAAGGTTATATATAGGATATATAAAATAATCAGATATTTCAAGCCTCAGAGAACAGCAAACAACATGGAGTGAGTGAGTGCCTGCAGTTGTTGTGCATGTCAGAAAGGGACAGGGCTTTGAGTCCAAGTTCAATGAGTTGCTCAGCCCTTCCAGCAGGCGTTTTGCTGCTTTGTTGTGAAGTTGCTAGCCACAGGAAGTGAGTGCTCTTCCATGTTGTCAAATCGATTTTGACCCAGTTACCCCACATGACAGAGAATTGCCTCATAGGGTTTTCTAGCCAGTAATATTTCAGAGAACAGATCTCCAAGTCTTTTCCCTGGGATGATGTAAGTGGGTAGAATAGTAATCGGATACCCAAATTGGAGAGGATAAAGACATGAAGTGGTTGGCTTGCAAACTTTCATAGGTACTGGAATATATTCATAGTATTATAGGATGAAGGTGTAGGTGTTACTTAACTGAATTTGTTAGGCATAGAATATTTTTGTTTTGTTCACTTATAGACTGTCATGTTTAAATGAGGGTGGCACATATTGAATTGTATGCATTTTAGTTTTATCCTGTTAGATACAGATATTATTTCACTATTGTTTGAAAATTATATTTGGCTAATGAGTTGTATGAAAGTGTCAAATTGACTAGGGGAGGTCTGTGGTAGTTACATAATCTATGATCAATTTGAGTCTTAAGATTCAAGGGGTGGAGTTTAGCCTGTTCATCAAGTCATTGCTTGATGACCTCATTCAGAGGTGCTAAGGAAATAAATAGCAATTGGAAGCGGGGCACTCCCTCCCTGTGAGACATTCCTGTGAATAAATCTCATGGAGCCAAGTTAGAGTCTGGGAGATGAAGGGGTCATGTGGAGATTCCTGCCAGTGCTGAGGTGCTTCCACCATCAGTGGTTCTACAAGACTTTCCACTCAGTGGCCTGATCATCCTGCATTTGGCATCACAGCATGTGTTTTGTGAGTCTGAAGAGGACTTTGTAGATTGTTATCAGATATATGGGCTAATATCAGACTTATGGACATGATCTGAACTGGGCTGGGATGTTTTCTCCATATTCAGTTTGTTCTTGTACATAAAACTCCTTCTTATACACATGAGTATCTGTGAATTTGTTCCTCTAGTCTTAAAGAGCATAGAATTCATTGGAGGAGAAGGTTAGAGATATGCAAACCCCACTTTCAGAAGAGAATAGCTTCAAATTTTGATATTTTTGTTTAATAAAGGTTCCTATGATTTTGTAGCAGCTCTTTTTTGACTTACCCTAATTCTATTTGATGCTTATGAGAGAATTTTCCATAAAGCTTAAGCCTTATTTGCAAAAATCCCTTCCAAGTCCTTTTCAAGGGGTAAATTTAGCCACCAGTCATCTTCATACACATTTTCTCCACCCTAAAAAGTAATGAAGCCAAGAAAAGATTATTATTCTGTTTTGTAACTGAAGACACAAATTCAGATCGATGAAGCGATTTTACCTACGATCATTGCTGTTCCTAGTGGCTGCAGATTTGGTCCCAGCACAATTGCACCTGCTGATGGATTTTTGCTAGTCGATTACCAGGCTTTTCTTCCTAACTTAGTCTGCCTTAGTATAGATGATCTGCTAAAGCATTCAGCATCACAGCACAGCTGAGCTTTCCCTGACAAAGAGTTGGTGACCATGCATCATGTATACTGGCTGGAAATTCAACCTCAGTCTTCCATTGGGAAGGCAGGAATACGCCTTTGATTCACCACTGCTCCTATAGCGAGTGAGGAACTGAGTTAAAATTGACACTTGGGACTGTCTCTTCAGGCTGTCTCCAAATGCTCAATGTTTTTGCCTTCATCTTTGCTTTCTTTTTGACTCCTCTCCCTGCTTTGAATGTCCTTCTCATTCATCTTTGGCTTCGTGACTTTTATTTGTTCTTTAGAATTTGTGGAAGAATGACCAAAATCCCTGCCATTCGTGGGTTGCTCCCCACTGTAACTTCACAGCCCCTCCTTCTCACTACTCACTTGGCAGCTGCTCATGTCTCCGATCCCATCCATGTGCTCTTTGCATGTCCTTTCCATTGTGAGTGATGTTGTCACTGTAACTTCTCTCTCATTTTTAAATCTGAAAGGCATTAATTAATTAGTTAATTTTTATTAATTTTAATAAATCATTTACTGGAGGCTATTACAGATCTTCTAACAATCCATACCTCAATTAATTGTATGTAGCACCATTTGTGTGCATGTTGCCATCAACAGTATGTTGCCATCAACATTTCCAAAATATTTTCTTTCTATTTGAGCTCAAATAGTCTTTACAGAAGCAGACCGCCATGTTTTTCTCCCACTGAGAGGCTGGTGGGTCAAAATGCTAACCTTTGTGTTAGCATCAGAGTTCTTAACCACTGCACACTTGGGTGCCTTTCAAGCCCTGTAGGTTTCCAAGTCTATACTTTAGGAGAGTAGAACACCTTATTTGTTCCTGAGCTGGTGGTTTGGAACTGCTGACCTTAAGGTTAGCAGCCCAGTGCATAGCCACTACTCATGAGCATTACCAATTAAACTTATCATTTGAAAAATATCAGTTTTAAGAGTCTTTCTTTAAATACAAGAAATAATACTTTACCTACTCATCCATACAGGGATGGCTGAGAAGTGTATTCCAAGTTGAAATTCACTTTGTTCATTTTCCACTCACACTTGCCTTTCCCTTTTTCAACAGAAACCACTAACATGAATTTGGTATATAGTCTTTGAGTCCAGGCTTAAATTTTTTCTTATATATCCTTGTGCTTGTTAGAAATGGCGACATTTTGTGATTTGTTTTTGAAAAAGAATACAAATAGTATAATTACTAAATATATCTTTCTGAAACTTGTTTTTTCACCTAGTATACATTTTTATTGACCCATTTAAATCTAATTTATTTTTTAAAATTGCATGTGTACTATTCCATTTCATAACTATACATCTCTTTTTATATTACAGGTTTATTGGCACTTCTTCCACATATCATAAATTTCAAAGTTCAATCATATCAAGAAGAGTTGTCCAACTATCACCATGGTCAATTTTAGCATTTTTCTTTTTTCTTGTACTCATTATTAGTGTAATTAATATTTTTAACTGTATGAAAAATATATACAACAAAACATTTTCTAATTCAACACCCTTTTCATGTAGATTTCAGTGACATTGATTGTGCAATTTGGTTATGCAACGAATTACTGATATCCTCTACCAAATTACTCCATAGCTACTCACCTAAACTCACACCCCCACTTAAGCAAAAACTCTTCTTCCTTCAATTGTAACCTTGTCAACTTTGGTCTGGGTTTCTTTTCTTTTCTTTTTTAAGTATGTTTCTTGGTACAAAATGCAGGTAGCATATATACCCATTGCGGTCCTGTTTCAAAGGAGTTTGTATATCGAGAGGTCCTTCCCCCATCCCCCATTCATTGTTGTTCCTTCATTCCCTTCACATCCTGCTCCCCCTCTCCCTTTTCCCCACCCCCAGTCAGTCATTCTAGCGGTTATTGTCTTTATTCATTCCTCATTCTTCCCTGCTGTGTTCCACACACTAGGAAGCCTAACATAAACAAGATAGAAATAAAACCAAAGTGAAACAGAAAGAAGAAAGTAACGATGATAATAATAATATAAAGAGAAAAATAAACAAAGAGTAAAAGATAAAAGACTAGCAACAATATTTTTTTTGGGGGGGGCATCACTGCTCTCCGGTGATGGGAGTAGGAGGCCCAGCCCCACTGCTGGAATTGAACCTCCGTCCCAGTGGGCCGCAGTCCCGCGCACAACCACTACGCCACCGGGGCTCAGCTCGCAACAATATTTTTAATAACCAACAGATCCATCCTCCTCCTTTTATTGAAAGGAGTCCTGGTCATATGTCCATTTAAGGGCTTGGCTACATATTTAACCTCACCAGCCACTGTGTGTGAGACAGATGTGGATTCGGCTTCCATAAAGATTACAGCCTTGTGCATGGAGAAGCCCGATGGGGAAGCTGAATGTTTTGTTGTTTTTTAAATAAGCATTAGAACTTTTATATGAAAATTATTAGTGTATTGGTTTCCCCTTTACCATTACGTAGCAAATCCTCTGATTGTAGGACAGTGGATTATGCTACTATGAGTTTTAGCTGTGTGCCTGCAATTTAATAAATGAATAGAGATGAACTGATGAAAACATCTGGAGGAAGTGAAAGTCATTGACTTTGATAAATTTAACATGAGAAGATGTGGGTAGAAAGTGATTTTTAAAGGAAATTCATTGAAATTATATTACTTGGTTTATGGAGATGGGAAAGTAGTGTGATAAAGAAGCTATTTGAAATGATACTGAGATGAGCATGGACAAAAACTAGTCACATTTTTTCATGTTAATTAAGTTTGCAAAAGATTAGTAATAGAAAATATGAAAAGTAATTGATTAAACTGCAGGCCAAAGTACTTGGAAATGTGCTTAAGTGCATTGGCAAGTAAGTACAAATTTACGACACAACAGTAAAAATTCTATATTCTTTTCTAAGTAGGCAATTTCCGTGATCCATCCTTGAGAAATCTAATTACCCTTGAATATTTGACCTTTAGCACAACAACTTAATCCTTTTCCCACTGGTTTCATGGAGATCTGGCAGTTGTGCTTGATAGAGATAACACATTCATTCCTTTTAAAACTTAAGGGTCATTGTTTACTTCTTTGGTTCCTATCTTTTCCTCTGAACTATTTTCACTTTTTTACTTTCTAAATATTATCCACAGGAATCTCATACAAAAAGGGTGGAGAGGAGTGAGGGGCGGTATCAGGTGCTGTGGTAAGGAAAAAATGTTGCATGTGAAATCTTAGAATAACATCTCACGTATTTAGAGCTCAACAACTATTAGCTATTACTTATTCTTCCCTCTTACATTATGCCAGAAGAAATGCAAGTTATTTATTTTATTCCTTTTACCCTAAGTCACCAAAGATGGGCCCAGAGTTCTTTATGTTCTTTCCAACAGAAGAAGGTTATCCCTTGTTCTGGGACTGGGTTACAAGTGGAGAAAAGTGAATTCTGAAGCTGCTCCATCCACCAGTAGCATCACATAGTCAAGAAGAAGGTGGAAGAATTGGACAGTTATTGGTTTATTACAAAATTTGGATTATATGTATTATTTTGTATGTCAGTTCTCATACTGTTGATCTTAATCAGGGGACTAGTTTTTACCTTTTCATTCCTTTATTCACTCATTGACTCATTTGTTTATTTGCCAAATATTAAGAAATTTCATGGGTTCAAATACAAGAAAAAATTGTAAGGATGGCACAGAACTGGGTGATAGTTCCTCCTTCATATGTAGCATTGCTGTGAGTTGGAATCTCCTTGGTGACATCTATTCTTGATGGCATTTAAGAAGCAAGTCATGAGGTTCTGAACACTTGGAACACACGGAAGACCAAAGAACGAGAAAGCATTTCCCGCCCTTCTGTTACTTTTTGTGTATCATGGGGAAATAGAAAACAAGCACTGCATACAGAAAATGAAATTACACAAAGTGGTCACCACCATCGAGCCATTCTGACTTGTAGCTGCTCGATAGGAATTGCCCCTGTGTGTTTTCAAGAAAGACTGCAATTGTTTGCAGGAGCCTTCTCCCATAGAGTGGCTGGTGGAGAAAGTCATAAATGCCATGAAACTAAAAGGGGGTACAAGGAATCATAATTCTGAATAAGGAGGAGGGCTAGGGCAAAAATCATGAAGAAAGTGAGAACTGGCTCATCATGAAGGAGCTGAGATTTCTAGGCAGTTTGAAATCTTTAAGCAGAATAGCTGGTACTGAGACTGTGCCTGGCATGTTTAAGGTGTAGAAGGAACTGGAGTAGCATAGGCACAGGAAATAGTAGCAAAAGGGGAATCTGATGGATTCTTCAGCTGGATCATGTGAGGCTTTCTAAGTCATCATGAAACCTTTGATGATTCACTGGAGGACTTGAGTTTGTGTTTTCAAAAGACTAACCTGACTGCTATGCAGGAAAAGGATTCTAAGGGGAAGGAAAGCAGGGGGACTTGTTAGCAATCATTGCAGCTCTCCATGAAAGATGATAAGGGCTCATTGCAAGATGGTGACAATTGCGTAGTGGAAAGGAATCGGATTTCTTATATATTAATAGTCTATAACCCACTGCCAGAAGACCAATTCTGACATAGCAAGCAACCCTATGTAGGGTTTCTGACACTGCACATCTTTTCAGAAGCAGTCAGCCTCATCTTTATCCCACAGACTGGTTGGTGGGTTTGAACTACTGACCTTCAGGCTAGCTGTGCAGTGCCTAACCCACAGCACTGCCAGGAATATTTAGATGACCAAATGAAAGAAACAACAAAATAAAACAAAACTGCTCCCCAAACTCACTATCACTATCAAGGGGATGCTGATTAATTGGGACATGTACTACAGGGTAGAAATTTCCTTGGAGTTTCCAAGACCATAACTCTTTATGGGTATAGAAAACATCTTTCTCCCCTGGAGTGGCTGGAGATTTTGAACTGCTGACTTTTCAATTAGCAGTCCAACACATAATTTTTAACCACTATACCACCGGGGTTAAGTGTTGGATGTGAAAAATATAAAGGGAAGAAGGATGTGTACCTCTCCCCCCCAATTTTTTTGTCAGAGCCTATAAAAAATGGAACTTCTACCATCTGAACTAATTGGAGTAGGTTTGGGCAAGAACATCAGGGATTCAAATTTTTAGTGATCTAGTAGACAGATGAATATATAAATTTGGAGTTCAGGAAAGAGATCTTGGCTAGAGATGCACATTTGGGAATTTTTTTCCCCTTAGCTGGAATTTAATATCAGGGGATTGACTAGGACACCAAAGAAGTGTGGGAAAGAGGTCAAAAACATTCCTGGGGCCACTCTAACATTAAGGGGTCCTGGAGAAGAGGAGGAACTAATGAAGAAAACTGAGAAGCAGTGACCAACAGAATATGGAAAGAAGTGAACAAGTTACAGATAGCAAAGGAACAAAATGTATAAAGGAGGAGATAGTGGTCAAGTGTGTCAACTGCCAGAGATGAGCCAAAGGGGATGAAGACTGACAATTGGTGTTTAACTTTGTCTCTGTGAAAGTCTCACCCTGGTGAGTGCAGTTTAGAGTGACTTGTGGAGGAGAGAGCCTGCTAGGAGTAGGTTTTAGAGCAGAGGTAAGGAAACCCTTTTCTGTCAAGGGCCATTTGGATATTTATAAAATCATTCAAAGGTTATACTAGTCAGATATTTAATTCACTTAACACTGATGTGATGACTGAAACTGCTTCTCTTTGATGAGAGATGTGATGTCAGCCAGTGTGGATGGTTTTGCAACCTTTTTTGGTCCATCAGCCGGACTCCACACCTCTTTAGAGAAAAGAGGAGAATAAACTGGAGCTACAACTAGGTGGATATTCCAGCTCAGTAGTACCACACATGGATGGAATCAGAACATCTTTCTTCTTAAATTCTTCTCCTGTACCCTGAATATGAACATTAGAATCCCCTTGTTTCCTTTTAGGAGATCATCTGTGTTCAACCACTGAAAAGGTAAAGGCACTAGAAGGGGTAACAAACTTTTTACCATCTTGATATGGATTTGCCAGCCTGTGCTGAATTCTTGAGGTGACAAAGAAATTGTAAAATTTCAGCTCTGTGTGGAATCATAAGCATGTCATTGGTCACCCACTCTTAACAGAAGTACATGGTGATTCTGTTAGGTAAGCATTGGACTGCTAACCCTCCTTGGGTCAGATCCGTGCAGCACTGTGAAGAAGAAAGATGAGACCATCTGCTCGTATAAAGATTGTCAGCCATGGAAGCCCTCTAAGGAATTGCTGTGAGTCAGAATGGACTCCATGGAAATGGGTTATACGTTGAGAAAGTGACTTGTGCAAGATCACATAGCGGATGGAGAGCATAGACAACGGTATAATCCAGGTCTCCATGGGAGTGCCTTCTCCACTACACAAAATTTCATCGTGACTGGATCAGTATGTTTATAGGACAAGTGAAGGACTTGTTGAGATATTCAAGAAATGATTGTTCCATAGATTAATGACTTAATGAACGAATATCTGAACAAAGACAAGACACTGTTTGAAGCACATGGGAAAACCAGAAGACAGTCCATTGACCAATGACTGGAAATTTCCTCTGGGAGGCCAGGCGGCTGCCGGAGAAAGAAGATTGCTGACTACAGGCCATGGGACTTCTTTCTACCTTGGCAGCACCCTGGGTGCTTAAAAGTTGTTTTAAGAGTAAATGCAAACTGTTAATGAGGGTTAATGGAAGAGGCTGGAGATGGAAAATTTTTTCGCTAATGAGAATCGGAATGATGGCATTTTTTTTTTATCCTTGCTGACAGCCTAAGAAAACTACTGACTTGGCAGCAGCAGGTTTACAAGTCCCTGAAAAGAACCAGACACAAGAGGTTTCAACTTGCTGCAACTCTTATTATATGCTTGAGTGGGTCTTGGAACAAAAGAAAGCTGTGCATGATTGTTTAGGAAAGCACAAGATAAACAAAGCATATGTTTTCTGACACCTACTGAGTATAATCTGATAGCCGTGGTATATTGATCTCTGCTCATTTTAGGGTTATGTGATGAAGATGACTTCAGTGGTTCTTAGGTTCAGCACATAAATAAATGATGTTAGCGCTCCTCTTTAACTTATGCCCTTCAATTTTTCATGTATCTGTGCTGCTTTTCTTTCAGAAAGGAAAAGGCATGTTACTTGTTCTCTTGGAAACCTTCCATCCTGTTTTTATGCTTTTCCTTTTTCTTTTGAAAGATCCCTCTCACACTGCATAAATAGAAATGTCCCTGAGATTCATTTGATTTCATGGATGGCAGAGTACTCATTTCAAATAACTTTGGAAGAACCAGATAAAATAGCTACACTATACTGCCTTACCTGATTTAGTGCGGGGGCCTGTTAGGGGACTAGATGGCTTTGGAAAATTGTAATGGGAAACTCAAGTTAGTTTTCACTTTAAGTTCAACATTTTGAATCCAGTGTAGCTGAGGGTAGTCAAAAATTATTACTATCTGATTTAACTGTTCACTGTTCCAAGTGAAATAAGCGAGTTGCCTCTATTTTGCTGGTCGTCAGGAAAATACTCCCATCACCTTGGTGCTAAATGGCACTTCTTGAGCAGTGTCAGCAAACTGGCTGGAAGCGGTGCCTTATTCTTTCTCCCTTTCAGCCATTACTTTATCAAGGTGAAGGCATAGCGGAGGAGGAGTCGGGGGACTCTTCTTCCTCTCTTATCGGGATGTATCTATCTTGGGAGAAGCAGCTGCAGCTATCCATTTCCAAAGCTGTCAATCCGCTACCCCCAGCAACCACAAAAAGCCACTTTAATTTATTTCTTTACTTCTTTACACTTTCTAGACTGTTTGTTGTAAAGATGTATTAACCAGTTAGGTGCCTTTAAGAAAAATTGCTCCTCCCTTGGGGAAGAGATAGCAACTTTTGCCGAAATGTACCAATGGTGGCATATGTCGAGGCCTGGGGGGTGGCTCCGGAGGACGTTGGGAAAGAAAAAAAGAAAACGCAGGAGTGTTCAGGGATGCTGGCAGCAGCACTATCCAAACCATTCTTTTTAACATCTTTCAGCTTGAAGATTTCACATGTTCAGAATCCTTTTCACTAGCTCCTTTCTTGGCATATTTAAATTTTACTTTTGCTTATTCATTTTTTATCATCCATTTATCTGCTTTGTTCTTGTTCCCCATGATTTTTCCTACCCACAAGGAAGAAGCAGGCATTCATACAATACTATTGGATGTCTCCCCCTGCCCATACTTCCATGTTAGATCATGGCCAGGACAAGCTTCCTATTCCCAGAACTGGGACATAACCTTTGCTGTACTTGCTGGGATCACTTGATTTCCCTTGGCTTCAAGCTGTTTACATAGAGTTCCAAGGGAGATTGAGTGAGGCCAATTTCCCTTGGCGGTCAAGCCTAAGCTTGAGGCAGAGAAGAACATGACAATGCTTAGTCCTTTTTCTTCTACAAACACAAGATTGATTTATGTTTAATATTACTACTAAAGGTTAAATGAGCCCCTGACAGTATTCTAGGCGCAGTGTGGAGGTATGGCTGAGCCACGACTTCAACTTTCAGAGTTACTAATGTAGGAAATCCAGGATTGAAAGTCACTGAGAAAGTATAATTCTTTCTTAGGAAATATGGGTAATAGTGCTAATAACGGTTTGCCCATTCTGCAAGTGGAATAGTGTAAAAATAGAAAAAAAATCCTTGTGTGCTTTGGCACACCAATATAAGCTTGCCACTTTAAGTCTTACGGGTGCATCACTGCCCTCTGGTGGTCGTGGGAGCTACCCAGCCTTGCTCCTGAAGAGCTGCTGCTGGATTTGAACCACCAAGCCCCATGGGCCGCAGTCCTGCATTCAACCACTATGCCACTGGGGCTCAGCTTATGGGTGCATTTTTAAGCGTTAACACAATTATTATCTGTAGGTGCTTTTAGCAGTTGAGAACTGAGCAGCAATTATAGATTAAACCTGAAATCACCAAGTCAAAATAAAGACTTCTTTCTTTTTTATGTATGTTGTGTGCATTTTACTTGGCATTTGGGAGGGTTTTGCCAATGGTTGGAAAATGGCTATGTGTAAAAAAAAATTGAGGACACAGATAAAGGCCACTATGTCCTTTTGAATTTTTGTTAGGTTCCTAGGGAACTCCAGATGAATTTTGCTTCTATTACTAATTATGTCACTGAATGTGCTTACTAAGGTTTGACAATGTTCAAGGTCTTCATGACATGGTCATGACATTCACCTCCTTTTACTATCCTTGTCACTTAGGACTCCAAAACACCATCTGGTAGAGATTATGTTTTTTAAGGACCCTTGATGTAATTTCAACTCTAGGATTTGATTTTACTCACGTGGAACCTTTTAAACTCTGCTTCATGGATTGATAGCTCTTTTAGGTCTCGGTTTGATTCTTGATTTCTCCAGTTGTACCAACGTTTACAGACCTGAGTAATTTTGGTCTGTGTCAAGGGCTACCTTTCTCCAGTTGTTTGAACTCTCCTCACCCCCCTAAAAAACTGTAACATTTGATGTTTGCATCATTCATTATATAAAATGACACTTGTTTTTGCCTTTTTACAGAACAGTTTCACATGAGTATTGTGGCAGTCATGTGCTTATGTTAATTTTATAATTGAAATGTAGGGGTGGAGTCTGGCCTGTTAATCAGGAGAAAGCCATTGAGTAGCTGATGAGACCTCTGTGTGGGCATGGCTTTCACCTGAGACTCCTGGGAAATCACAGTATTTCCCTCGTGAAGATGAGAAGCTATCTTCCCCAGTTGTTGGGAGTTAGTTTCAGAGATGATTAATCATGGAAAAGACAAGATGCAGCCTCTGAGAAGTTGGAGAGACCACATGTCTTTGCCCTGATGAAGACAGACCTCTGAAGCTGGAGTGGCATGCTGTTAATGGACCTGAGCCCTGGAAGCGAGGAGCCTTGGGGAGACCCCTGCCAGCGCCAGAATTCTGCACCCACTGACCTGTTACTTCCTGAGTCGGAAGCAGACTTTATAGACTGACTTCAGGCATATGGGTTAATATTGGACTTATGACTTTGCACCGGACTGGATTGGGATGCCTTCTTAGTGTCACATTTCTTTTGTATCTAAACCCTTTCCTTATACCTATATGCGTGTCTCTGAAATTTGTTCCTCTAGTCTATCTGGACTAGCTCAAGTGTATTAGTTCTCTCTAAGATAAAATAAACCCTCAAAGAAGAAACAGTGCCTTATAAGATACCTGTAAGAAGTCCTATACCACCAGAGGCTATGGAACACTGGTTTCATAAAGATCACTTAATTAATAAGTAAATAAATTTGATAACCTTTTGTGAATAAAATACAGCTCACAAGTGTAGCTATGTACCAAAATAACCTCTTCTAAATTATCCTCTACTATTATATGTGCTATATACATATATAATATTAAGATATATTACACATTTAATCATTATATTTAAATATAATTAGGTTACATATATGAAGATAAACCAAAAAAGGTTGTTAGTAGGATTTGAATTCATGCTTCACCAGTTTATCCCACACAGAATGTGCTTACACGTCTCTGCAATCAGTGTTTGGCTACAGACAGGTTATCCCATAATACACTTGTCTTAGTCACTTTAGCGCACCTTGGGAGAAAAAAGCACCCAATCAAAACAGTGACTTCCAAGCAGACAGACTGGGCTAGTTTATGTAATTCAGGGCAGAGAGTTCAATTCCAAAGGTTTTGAAGAGAGCTTTTACGGATTCCATAGGTATTATGTTGATAGATTTTCTTGAATGGCACAGAATGACAATGGAGCTCACTAGAAAGAAAGGTTTAGGAAAAATTTAAACTGCGTTGATGAAGAAAAGAACAGAAACATTGTGCTGAGGATTCTCCTTTCCATAGCAACCATGTGTCTGTCCATTCTTTAAGGGTAGCAAAGGTTGTCTAACATGATTTTCTTTGGGGAAATCAGTCCATTGATCCCAAGGTCCTGCTCTTGCCCCTTTGAAATTCTTTTTGTACTCCAAGCTCAAAGAATGTTTAAAGGAAATACACTTTGAAATCCTCAAAGATGCTAAAAGTACTGTGTTGATATGATATAAGTAGAAGACCATAGAATTCTTTATGAAAGAACAGAGAGATGGAGACACTGTCTTCAGAAGTATAAAAATCTAGTTGGGGGTATGGGGTATATATTGGGACACACTAGCTTTACATTTTTTTAGTAGCTTTATATTTTGATAATTTTGTTTAACAAAGGTTTCTATGATTTTATTGCAATACTTTTTCACACACGTGAAATTTCCTATTATAGCTCTTCTACTCAAGTCTCTGTTACTCCCACCAAATGATTGGAGGCAGTGTGCAAACAGGGATTGTGTTAACTAGTAGAGAGGATTGTTATCTTTCGTCTGCCACCCCCTCTCCCCCCCCC